>JAMXBD010005258.1:0-20221 GCA_024138025.1 Combretum micranthum
TTTAGGACGATACTATGGTCGTCTTCCCATCTAAGTCTTCCTTAATAATTCTATTATATCCTTTTTTTATCCTTTCTTAAGACTATTTATTTGTAGTTATGATTGTAAACTCTTAACCATGCTCTGATACCAACTTAAACTATCACGCTCCAAAAGGGTACCTAAAATGACAGTCCACACTGTAGACACCCAATTTTTGCCCAATTAATTAAGGCTTAAAATTTAATTAAAAAAACTAATTTTTTTTCCAAAAAGCCTTAAGTATTGATGAAGTTGGCCTAAGTGACAAGGCAAGCCAAATGGCTGTTGGTTAAATACATTGACCCAAAACACACCCAAGCTCAAGGACACAGGTTCAAACCCTAGCAAAGGCAAATTTTTGCCTTTTTTATCATTTTTGTCTTTTCATTTTCCTCAAATGTGACTTTTGCTTTACTTTGCATCAGTTTTTAACTGACAAAACCTCATTGATTGTAAAATTGATGATGGGATTGCAAAGTGGTTACAAAGTTAGTGCAAAAAAAAACCAAAAGTTACAAAATTCAATGTATAAAGCATTCAATTGCACATGAATGAGGAGTTACAAAAATTGAGTGGATGAATCTGGCATGGAATATGAAAACAATCATCAATTCATCAGTTTCAAACAAATTAATCATGGATTTTCTAATTAAATTCGTGAAAAATAAGGGGCAAAAATCAATTCATTTTTTAAACGGTTTGAAACGTAAAATTGAGCTTGCAACCTATAAATAGGAGGTCCTAGGAGCAAAAGCACAAGTCAATTTCAGCAAACACAATCAGAATGAGTGAATTCGAAGATTTCGAAATTAGGGTTCTTAAAGAGAAAATTCGAAATTTGAGAATTTCGAATTGTTTTCGATTCAATTGAGTGTTTAAGGAGCTTTAGGAACAAGTTTAAAGTGATCGAGTGTGCTTTAATTTGATCAATTTGTTCAAAATCATCTCTGCAAATTTTTTATTTTTTTTCGGATTTGAACCGCCGGCAACCACCACTTCGAACCGCCGTCCACGGTGGTTCTGGGCATGAACCACCACCTCCAGAGGACGCGCCACCACCATGGAGACGGGCCGAAGCTTCCAGCCACCGAGGACCACCGGAGCGCCGGAATCCGCCTCGAAAAGTCGCGTCGTCGTCTTCTTCACCCGCCGGAGCTCCGAGATCCGACCCGAATATCCGAATCCAACCCGGTCGGTCATCGGTCAACGGTCGTCGGTCATCGGTCAACGGTCAACCTGATCTGACGGTCCAGATTCAATCAAGCAGATCAGACGGCCAGATTTCAATCAAGCAGATCAGCGGCTCAGATTTGATCAAGCAGATCAGACGGCCCAGATTCAATCAAGCGATCAGACGGCCCAGATTCATCAAGCGATCAGACGGCCCAGATTTCATCAAGCGATCAGACGGCCTAGATTTCATCAAGCAATCAGACGGTCCAGGTCGAGTCAACAAGATCAGACGATCCAGATCGGTCAGCGAGATCGACGCTCCAGATCTCACCCGCTTCATCCGACGGTCCAGGTTAATCCGCATTATTTTATTATATTTTTATTATATAATTAATTTCAGAAAATAAAAAATAGTAAAAAATTTATAAAAATTCATAAAAATCATAAAATTCAGAAAAATTCAGAAAAATACAGAAAAATCAGAAAAATCAAAATATTTATTTTTTATATAAATTTATTTTTTTTATATTTTAAATATTTTTAAATATTTTTAATGTGTATTTATACATAAATTGCTTTAGAAATGCATATTTAATGCATGAAAAATGATTTTAATATTTTTAATATTCTGGATATTGTGAAATTATGTGATGATTTTTTTAAAAAAATAATAAATAAAAAATAAATAAAATAATGATAAAAATAGATAAAAATGACAAAATTGGATTTTCCAAAACCAAAATTTTTTTAGAAAAAAAATAAAATAATAAAAAATGATTTTCGGACTTAGAAAAATTTATTTTCATAAAATAAAAAAAAAACAATTGATTAGATCATAGGATCATCAAATGGTTTCATAAAAATTCAAAAATTAATGAATTTAAAGTGAAAAGAGTTCAAAAATATAAAATTGATCAACAATTAAGTTTTTTTAAAAGAACTACGTTTTGTCTGATCTCGATTAGCGAGTACGTAGGCACCTGCGGGGCGACATAAAAAATAAAAAAAAGTTTTGCTTTTTTAATTGTATAATTAGTTTTTTGTAAAAAAAAATGAAATATTTGTTGTATTGATATTAAAAAAAATAAAAAAATAAAAATAAAAAAGAAATAAATAAAAAAAATAAAATGAATGATTTGACTTTAAATATTTGTGCTATAATGTTTTATTAATTTTTTTTTAGCATGAAAGGATAATTGTAAATTTAAAATTCCAAAAGTGGTAAATTTGGTTTTAATAGGTTAGCCCCCGAATCCATGATATCTGGTTTTAAAAGTTGATTTTTTAAATCAAATTTTCGCAGACTAGTAGCTAAGTTAGGATCAACCGACCCATTGATCCTAGCTTTTTATTTTTTCCCGATTTATATCGGGTGGCGACTCTAAATTTTTTTTTAAATTTCTTTTAACCCCTAGTCGAGGATTCATGTTAAATGGGTTCGGGTTTAATGTGAATCGGGTTAAGAGAAATGAACCAGATAAGATAAGTGGAAAAAAATCCAGGCTCGACAGCTTGGCGACTCCACTGGGGATTATAATTTTTTTTTTTTAAAAAAAGGAGGGCTAGCCACTTAGGAATTTTAAATTTTAAATTTATCCTTGCTCAATTTTTGTAAATCCATGATTCTTTGTATATTATCTTGAATATGTGTTTTGTAAATATATACTAACCTTGCAAAATATGAAAAAATAGAAAACAAAAGTTTGATTTCTTTGCATTTGCATTTGCATTAGCATGAATGTGTGCTAGATACGGTCGTACCAGGGTCGTCTTAAGAGCCTAAGCGAGGAGGACGAAGTAAGGTCCGGGGGCTGTGGCTTTCCACCCTCTAGATCAAGAAATGTCCTCCCACTCCGGTTTAGTACTACTAAATCGAGGAACCTATAGAACCCTACCAAATCATGCATTCATTAGCATGGGATTTGACCAACTTTTTCTAAAAAAAAATGAAGTTAAAAAATAAATGTACATATGTAAATAAAAAAAATATATTTAAAGAAAATTCTAAAAAAAATAAAAGCTGTAAAAAAAAAATTTAAATATTAGCTTATACCTTTTAAAAATTTTCAGAAAATGATGTCTTCAACCGACAGTAGCGATAGCTTATGGGCTCGCCTTATTAGAGAAAATCGAGTGGAACCCTTCAAGGATCCAATGCTCCTATGGACCGATGGTTTGTCAGTTTTACTCCAGTCCAAAAGTCATTCATTGAGGACAGATTAGGCCCAATCCTCAGCCTACCAAAGATCCATGTTCCATTCACCATGTTCGGGCCCTCACTCATCTATGGGAACCTGAAGAAGCTGTCTTCCGTTTAGGTCAGCATGTACTTAGCCCAACCATTGAGGAATATACTAGCTACTCCAAGCACTCCTACCTCTGAAGGAATCTATATTCCAAATTTCAAGCATAGCCCGGTCGTGTTATATCAGAATTTTTGGGGATCAAGAGGGGACCAATTATTGAAGCTATCAATGATTGCAATGAATATTGCATCCGCTTAACCACACTGATGGACTGGTTTGGAACTCCTGAATACTTTAAAAGCAACCGATCCACTTTCAGTATACCACTTGAAGTTTGGGAAGAAACCGGGTTAATGCCTTCATAGTAGCTGCTTTTGCAACCATTCTCTTCCTAATGGCAATTTGTTCATCCACTTCCGGGTCATAGAGCTGGTTTCTCAATATTTAGCTGGCAAATCCTATGTTCCGCTCTTCTAGCCGAACAAGTCCGTAGTCTGACTCACATCAAGTCTAAAGGACAAGGCAAGTTCAAAGCAAGCATGCACTTACTAATGGTTTGGTTTGCTAGCCACATTAAGCACTACGGAAAAGACTTGGCTAATGGATCCTCATCAGCCTGAAATATGATCTCATCCAATCCTTTGCTGAAAGAGTCCACATGGAAGATGATCATCCTCTATGGGATATAATTGCCATTCTTGAAGACATGCCACCTGAAGACATGATGTGGCAAGCTCGCTGGTTCAAAAGCCCTGCAGCCATCCTAAGTTGCAAGGAATACATGGCAGTACCCCTAATTGGACTCACCGGCTGTATGGTTATTACCCCTCAAGTGTTATCAGACAGTATGGCATGCTGCAAGATATTACTGTCAAGCCTAATTTGGAGCAAGTCACTCTGGATTATTTGGATCCAACCAAAATACTACCAGCTAAAGAATTCAAGTTAAATCAAATCCGAGCTATATGGGAAAATAGAGAGGTGAAGCCGGTTTTTGAAGTCGAGCCAGAAAGTAAGGAAACCAAGAAGTATAGAGCAACCAGGTGGTATGTGGCTAGCCAAATGAAGAAGAATAAGGATATTCGATATGAAGCTCCCGATGTCCTTCAACCAGCACCATCGGAACCTGACCCTGAAACAATTGCTTACATGGAAGCTGTTTCGGCTCGCCTGGAAGTATGTCACCGAGATTTCCAAGAAAGAGAGAGGGAAATGGTGGATCGCCTGCAAAGTGCTGGAAGCAGAATTGCATTCTTAGAGGCCGAGTTGAAGGCAGCTCAAAAGAAAATTCTAGCCCTGGAAGACAAGATTGTTTGCCCCACTAAGACAAGAAGACTGGTTTAGTTGATTTAGGTTTAGTCCTTAGGAATCAAGGTTCTTTGAAACCATTAGAAAGTAGTTTTAATTCAGTCATTAGGAAATAAGGTTTCTAAACCATTAAAATTTTTGTTATGTTAAACATTATCTTTTAATACAAATTTTAAAAAAAAAAATCATTGGTCAATATCCCCATTTGCATCTGTGTGATAGCATATCTGCATTCTTGCATATGTATATTAATTCATTTATTCTAAAAAAAATATATTAATAAATGATAAATGTCCAGGTCTAGCAAATTCGAGTTTAAAACTTGAAAGATAGCGTCCAAGCCAGTTAGGAGCCCTATTGTTACCAGATCCCGAGCTAAGATGTCTAACACCGGGAGCAACCCACAGACCAGACCAATGAACAAAGACTCAACACCGTGGAACAAACCCTCCTTGGAATTGCTGAACAGATGCAGGCTTTAACACAGAGTCTTGCCCAACTCAAGACCCCTACAACTCCTGAAGAATCCTCAAGGGCACAGAAAGGAAAAGAAATTGAGGGGCAGCTTATTCAGCAAGAGGAGTCATCAAATGAGTTTAATGCGGCTGAGTTGAAGAAAGAACTGGAAGCTCAGGCTAAAGAGATGGAGAGAAAACTGTTTGAGAAAATGAAGACGTTCGATGGTTTTGATCAAACCGCGATCTTGAATCTGCCTCAATATGAGGAAGGTGCCTTCCCTGAGAAATTTAAGGCGCCGGAATTTGAAAAATATGACGGGACAGGTTGTCCTAATATGCATACCAGATTGTATGTACGACGAATGGGGCAATATGCAAAGTTTGACAAGCTGATGGTGCAAACCTTCCAGGACAGTCTTA
Organism: Combretum micranthum; assembly: GCA_024138025.1. Lineage (NCBI taxonomy): Eukaryota > Viridiplantae > Streptophyta > Magnoliopsida > Myrtales > Combretaceae > Combretum > Combretum micranthum. Next base: position 5,627 of record JAMXBD010005258.1, read on the forward strand.
CTGGTGCTGCTTTGGCCTGGTACGCCCAATTAGACCACCAAGAAATTGATACTTGGGACAAGTTGGCTAGGGCATTTTTTAATCAGTATAAGTTTAACATTGAGATGGCGCCCTCGATATGGGATTTAAGCAATCTGAAGAAGAAGAAAGAAGAGACTTTCAAGGAGTATGCTCAGCGCTGGAGAGCATTGGCTGCAAGGATCACCACCGATGCCTGAAAGGACCTCACTTTCACTTTTATCAACACATAGAGGAACCTTTCTTTTCCCATCTGATTGGGCATACATCAGCAAGTTTCTCAGAAGTGGTGATAGCTGGGTGCAGGATTGAGAATGCAATTTGGCAGGAAAATTGCATCAAGAAAAGAAATATACTGCACCGAGAAATGTCCATATAAAGGGAAAGATTCAACCGTCAGCATGGTCAATACTCAGATGCAACTGGCCCTACTAAGTCTTTCGTGTTGTCAACAAATCAGAATCAAAATCAGAATAAGGATCAGACTCAACAAAGTGCAGTCCCAAATCAACAATCAAGGTTCAGCAGGCGGAACTTCACTCGAATTCCGGTTCCCCTTAGCCAAGTATTAGCTAAATTAAGGGCCGATAATCTGATCAATCTTGAAGTTCCTAGGGAAGACTTAAAGCCTAGATATTACAATCCTGAGCTGAAGTGTGAATATCACATGGGGCAAATCGGGCATTCAACAGACAGATGCTGGAGGCTTAGGCATAAAATCCAAGATCTTATTGATGCAAAAGTCATCCAGTTGGATTTCATTGAGACTCCAAACGTCTCTACTAACCCACTGCCAAACCATGGACCAGTCATCAATATGATCACCGCTGAAGTGTCGGATCAAGAAATCAATCTGGATGAGTTGCCAATCACCATAGAACAAGTAGCATGGAACCTTCGCCAGAAGGGTCATTTGCTCAATATGAATTTAAGAGACACCAAAACCAGGCCTGCTATTTACAAGCTACTACAAGGAGGAACTATTAAAAAAGAAGAGATTCTGGAAATGTTGATCCGAAACCAAGGAGATCGAGCACACAGGCTGAGTTATGGGAAAGGTATCAGGCTGGAGATCCAACCATTGGAACCCTGGGAAATGATGGAAAATACCAGTATTTAATGGATTACTGGTTTGAGCCCCGTGTCTATGCTGGGGGGGGGGGGGGGGGCTCCTCCACAAAAAAAAACTTGGATGGGGTCCAGAATTTGGAAGAGGAAGATAAGAAAGCAAAGAAGACGAGTTTGTGGGTATGATCGAGGTGGACCTAGATCCATCAAAATCGAAATAGGCAAAGGTAGTGAAGATGGATCAACTTCATCAAAGCCTAGAACTATACCTTTCACTACCCCTTGCTGTGAATGATTATAAAGCGCTCCATTTGATTATAAGGCGGTAAATCATGCTTCAATGGCCATGGTTGGTGGCCTTACTCGCTCAGGAAGAGTTTATGAGTCGACCGGAAGAATGCAACTGTGAATATGCCACAGCAGCAAAATGAAGAAGGAAGAAAGATGAAGAGAAGTCAGCATTGGCAAAACTGATGAAAGCAAGTGAATACAAGGTTGTCGAGCAGTTGGCCAAAATACCTGCCCAAATATCGCTCATGAGTCTGCTGATTAGCTCTAATGTACACCGTGAGGCTCTTTTCAAAGCCTTAGAAGAAGTGAAAGTTCCAGAAGGTGTATCAGAAGAAGCCTTGGGGCATATCATCAACTCAATCTTTGCAAATGAGCAAATCATTTTCTCATCTGAAGAACTGGGAGAGGAAGGGGATCAACATAACAAGGCCTCTTCATCGTAGTCAAAAGCTGTGGAAAGATCGTCTCTCGAGTATTAGTTGACAATGGATCCTCTTTGAATGTGTGCCCCTTAGCCACTTTGAGCTTATTGGAAATTGAACCGTCAGACATCAAACCAAGCTCTATTGTGGTTCGTGCTTTTGATGGTCAAAAAGAGATATAATAGGTGAAGTGGAGTTAGAAGTCACCATCGGGCCTCAAACTTTCATTATTCCTTTCAAGTGATTGACATCCCCAGAACATTCAATCTGCTGTTGGGAAGACCATGGATCCATGCTGCCAGAGCAATACCATCAAGCCTGCACCAGAAAGTTAAGTTCAACCAATGGTCAACTCATCACTGTTATGGGAGAACAGGATTATGCCATTTACAAGGAGACAGCTGTCCCTTACATTGGAAAAGAAGGAGAAGAAGACTTCGGGCTTCAAATGTTTGACGAAGTCTGATGATGATGATGAAAAGAAACTCAGGTGGGAACCTTTGGACTGGGTTATTCCCCCACTTGTGCTGAAGTGGTGGAAATGAAAAACCAAATGAGGAAGGAAGCTCGACAAGGAATATGATCCAATCATCAAAATTCCTCACATCAGCCATTCCTTTCCAAAGCCACATCATATCCAGCAGCCAGATGATATCAAAGAAGATGCTTCATCCAAAGAAATCTTGAGAAATTGGTTCTCTATGCCTTGCGCTAGTATTAAGTCTTTTAAGTAAGAACTTATCTAAGACTAGATTTGTTTTTGTGTTTTTCAGTATTATGTGATGCTCAAATAAGTGTACTTAAACACCGTCCCAGTTTAATAAAATTTATTTCCATTTGTGTTTCACATATTCTCATACATTCCTCATTCATATTCAACCAGATTCGACAATTGTGATGAAGTTCAGGGATATCTCGCGCGTATAATTAATGAAAATATCAATATCACCTCTAACTCTACTGGGTTAGATGTTGAAGATGATATTGATTATCAATTTAGAACACAAGAAATTTGGCAAAATTTTGAACAAGGAAGATTGAAATTCCCGAAACCATTGAAGTGATTAATTTGGGAACAAGTGAAAACCCTAGGAATCTGAGGATAGGGGGAAAATTGCCTGAGAGCACGGCACAAGATTTAACCAAGTTTAGCCGAATACTTGGATGTTTTTGCATGGTCGTATAGCGATATGCCTGGTTTAGACCCATCCATTGTGGTTCACAAATTGCCAACAAAGGAGGATTTTAAACCTATAAAGCAAAAATTAAGGCGATTTAGGCCGGATTTACTCCTCCAAATCAAGGATGAAGTAAAAAAGTTGCTTGAAGTAGGATTCATGAGGTTTCTGATTATTCGGATTGGGTATCAAATATAGTGCCAGTACTTAAGAAAAACGGGAAAGTAAGAATCTGTGTGGATTTCAGAGATCTAAACAAAGCAACCCCGAAAGATAATTTCCCGTTGCCTCACATCGATGTTTTAGTAGACAATACCGCTGGAAATCATCTATTTTCATTCATGGATGGATTTTCAGGGTATAATCAGATATTAATGGCCGAAGAAGATAAGGTCAAAACCACATTTGTTACAGCCTGGGGAACTTTTTGTTACAAGGTCATGCCTTTCGGTCTCAAGAATGCCGGGGCAACTTATCAACGAGCAATGCTTGCTATACTTCATGATATGATGCACAAAGAGGTGGAAGTATATGTAGATGATATGATCGCCAAGACAAAGGAAGGAGATGATCATGTAGTGGTGTTAAGGAAGCTTTTTGAAAGATTAAGGAAGTTCCAGTTGAAATTGAATCCAGAAAAATGCACTTTCGGAGTGACATCTGGAAAATTATTAGGATTCATGGTTAGCCAAAAGGGGATAGAAATCGATCCTGATAAGTCAAGGCGATTCAGGATTTGCCTCCACCAAAAACATTAAAGGAAATCAGAGGCCTCTTGGGAAGGTTGAATTACATTGCTCGATTCATATCACAGCTGACTGATAAGTGCCAACCGCTGTTTAAAACTGAAGAAGAATGCCCTAATTGAATGGAATGACGAATGTGAAAAAGCCTTTAATCGGATAAAGCAGTATCTGACGAATCCACCAGTACTGGTTACTCCAAAACCGGGAAACCATTGTTCTTGTACTTGACAATTCTTCCTGAATCATGGGTTGTGTGCTGGGCAAAAAGATGAGGAAGGAAAAGAAAGAGCTGTTTACTACTTAAGCAAGAAATTCTCAAATGGAGAACAAAAGTATTCAGAGATAGAAAAGACCTGCTGTGCATTAGTATGGGTTATGCACAGGCTTAGGCAGTATACGCTCTTCTACTCGATCGAGTTGATTACGAAGCATGATCCATTGCGATACTTGGCACGCAAACCGGCTTTAGTAGGTCGAATCTCGAAATGGCAGATGCTACTTTCTGAATTTGATATCATTTATGTGAATCAAAGTTCAGTCAAAGGACAAGTTTTAGCTGATCAACTCGCAGAAAGCCCAGTTGATGACGAAGAATTAAAGGAACAAGATCAGTTTCCAGATGAAGGCATCAGAATAACAGAAACAGAAGCCGAAAACAACAATTGGAAGTTGTATTTCGATGGAGCAGCCAACGTATGGTGTGGAATAGGGGCAGTCCTTATCTCACCAAAGAAGAACAGTTCCCGGCATCAGCCAGATTAATGTTTCCTTACACAAATAATGTAGCGGAATACGAGGCATGCATCATGGGATTAGAAATGGCAATTCAAATGAATATGAGGAGCTCGAAGTGTTTGGAGATTCATCACTTATCATTTTCCAAACTCGAGGCGAGTTCAAAACTAAGGATCCCAAGTTGATTCCTTATCATAATCACTTGGCTGAGTTACAGGAAATTCAAAGAAATTTCCTTCACTTATGTGCCGAGAACTCAGAATCAATTTGCTGATGCATTGGCTACTCTGGCCTCTTTGATCCAATTCACTGAAGGAGTAAGAATACAACCTTTGCAAGTCCGAATAAGAAGTGAACCCGCGTTCTGTGCTGTGATTGATCAATGAACCATGGTTTCAAGATATCAAAATTTTCTTGCAAACAGGTATTATCCTGAGTGTGCTACAAAAAAGGATCAAAATCATTGAGACGTCTGGCAAGTCATTTCTTGTTAAGTGGAGATACCTTATACAGAAGGTCATTTGATACAACCTGTTGAGATGTGTAGATGAAAATGAAGCTCAAAAATTAATGGAAGAAGTTCATGAGGGAGTATGTGGACCTCATATGAACGGATATATGCTAGCTAAAAAGATTATGAGGCTAGGATATTTCTGGTTAACCATGGAATCAGACTGTATCAAACATGTGAGATCTTGTCATCTATGTCAAATTACGCAAACAAGATAAATGCTCCTCCGAAGGAATTACAGTCAATGTCAACACCATGGCCGTTCTCAATGTGGGGAATAGACGTAATCGGGCCAATATCGCCAAAAGCTTCAAATGGTCATCGATTCATACTAGTTGCAATCGATTACTTCACCAAGTGGGTTGAAGCTGCTTCATACGCCAGTGTGACAAAAGCCGTTGTGGTGCGATTCATCAAAAGAGATATCATTGCTCGATATGGAACTCCAGAAAGTATCATTACGATAATGGTACAAATTTGAACAACAATGCAATGACTGATTTATGTCAGCAATTCAAGATTAAACACCGGAATTCCACTCCATATCGCCCACAGATGAATGGAGCAGTAGAAGCCGCCAACAAAAACATCAAGAGAATCATTGAGAAGATGACGATTGCATACAAGGATTGGCATGAAATGCTCCCATTAGCATTAATGGCATATCGAACCTCTGTAAGAGTGTCAACTGGGGCAACGCCCTATTCCCTGGTATATGGAACTGAAGCTGTTTTACCAGTAGAAGTTGAGATTCCTTCGCTCCGAGTATTGGCTGAAACAGAGCTCGAAGAAGCTGAATGGGTTAGACAAAGAGTTGAACAGTTAAATCTTTTAGATGAAAAAAGATTAACCGCCATGTGTCATGGCAATTATATCAACAAAGGATGGCTAGAGCATTTAACAAGAAGGTTAAGCCAAGAAATTTCCAAGAAGGTGATTTGGTTTTGAGAAAAATGCTGCCAAATGTGCAAGATTCCAGAGGAAAGTTCACACCAAATTATGAAGGACCATATATAGTGAAGAAGGTCTTATCGGGAGGAGCATTAATCCTTTCCCAAATGGATGGACCCAATTTAAAGGATCCTGTGAACTCAGATGCTGTAAAGTTGTATTATCCTTGATCAATAAAATTTGTCATTTCAAGTGATCAATTGATTTTATTTTAATTAATTATAAGCAAAGTTGATATTCCTGAAATTCTCTGAAGTCGAATCAAAGCCTGAAATTCTTTGAAGCCTGAATCAGCCTAACCCACAAAATTCTTCTGAACAAATTTCCAATCAAACACCATTTGAATCATCAGAAAAAGAAATTTGAGCATCTTATAATACTGAATGAATGCGTTTATACAGTTTGGTCTATTGATTGTTCTTATTTTAAAAGAAAATATTATGGCAAGAATAACTAATTTTGATAGAAATTGAAGCATGTTGGATTGAAAAAAAAAAAAAGAAAAAAAAAAGAAGAAAAAAAAAGAAGAAAAAAAAAGAAAAGAAAAAAGAAAGAAAAAAAAAAAGAAGAAAAAAAAGAAGAAAGAAAAAAAGAGAAAAAAAAGAAGAAAAAAGAAAAGAGAAAGAGAAAGAAACCCAGTGGATTGAAAAATCACAAATACCCCTCAGTCTAGACAAATAGTCTAGTACTACCCAAACTCAAAATCCATCGAGATGGTGACCCAAAATCCATCCTTTAGAGATGGTAACCCAAAATTCATCCTTTCGAGATGGTGACAAGATCCAGAAACCCATCTACTAAAGATGGTGATCAAGACAGAATTCAGAAATCATTCATTCAAGATAGTGATCAAGACAAGATCAAAATTCATTCACTCAAGATGGTGATGAAGACAAAATTCAGAAATCTATCCAAGATAGTGAACAAGACAGAAGTCAGAAATCCATCCATTCTAGATGGTGACTAAAACCAAAGCCCATTGGTCGGCAAATGACCAAACCAAAGCCCATTGGTCCGGCAAATGACCAAAGCCATTGGTCCGGCAAATGACCAAAGCCCATTGGTTTGGCAAATGACCAAAGCCCATTGGTCCGGCAAATGACCAAACCAAAGCCCATTGGTCCGGCAAATGACCAAACCAAAGCCCATTGGTCCGGCAAATGACCAAAGCCCATTGGTCCGGCAAATGACCAAACCAAAGCCCATTGGTCCGGCAAATGACCAACCAAAGCCCATTGGTCCGGCAAATGACCAAACCAAAGCCCATTGGTCCGGCAAATGACCAAATTAAGTCTAGGTTCGACAGTTGACCTAGAAATCTCTAAGTCTAAATAGAAGAAGCTAAGCAAAAATTGGTTGTCTTTTTGTCTTTGTGGCAAAAGTTTTGTTCAAACTTTACCACAAAGAGGGGCAGCTGTAGACACCCAATTTTTGCCCAATTAATTAAGGCTTAAAATTTAATTAAACTAATTTTTTTCCAAAAAAAGCCTTAAGTATTGATGAAGTTGGCTAAGTGATCAAGGCACAGGCGCCAAATGGCCTGTTGGTTAAATACATTGACCCAAACACACACCCAAGCTCAAGGACACAGGTTCAAACCCTAGCAAAGGCAAATTTTTGCTTTTTTATCATTTTTGTCTTTTCATTTCCTCAAATGTGACTTTTGCTTTACTTTGCATCAGTTTTTAACTGACAAAACTCATTGATTGTCAAAATTGATGATGGGATTGCAAAGTGGTTACAAAGTTAGTGCAAAAAACAACTCAAAAGTTACAAAATTCAATGTATAAAGCATTCAATTGCACATGAATGAGGAGTTACAAAATTGAGTGGATGAATCTGGCATGGATATGAAAAAAATCATCAATTCATCAGTTTCAAACAAATTAATCATGGATTTTCTAAATTAATTCGTGAAAAATCAAGGGGCAAAAAATCAATTCATTTTTAAACGGTTTGAAACGTAAAATTGAGCTTGCAACCTATAAATAGGAGGTCCTAGGAGCAAAAGGCACAAGTCAATTTCAACAAAACACATCAGAATGAGTGAATTCGAAGATTTCGAAAATTAGGGTTCTTAAAGAGAAAATTCGAAATTTGAGAATTTCGAATTGTTTTCGATTCAATTGAAGTGTTTAAGGAGCTTTAGGAACAAGTTTAAAGTGAACGAGTGTGCTTTAATTTGATCAATTTGTTCAAAATCATCTCTGCAAATTTTTTTTATTTTTTTTCGGATTTGAACCGCCGGCAACCACCACTTCGAACCGCCGTCCACGGTGGTTCTGGGCGTGAACCACCACCTCCAGAGGACGCGCCACCACCATTGGAGTCGGGCCGACAAGCTTCCAGCCACCGAGGACCACAGGAGCCGCCGGAATCCGCCTCGAAAAGTCGCGTCGTCGTCTTCTTCACCCGCCGGAGCTCCGAGATCCGACCCGAAGATCCGAATCCAACCCGGTCGGTCATCGGTCAAAGGTCGTCGGTCATCGGTCAACGGTCAACCCTGATTAGACGGTCCAGATTCAATCAAGCAGATCAGACGGCCCAGATTCAATCAAGCAGATCAGACGGCCCAGATTCAATCAAGTAGATCAGCGGATCAGATTTGATCAAGCAGATTAGATGGCCCAGATTCAATCAAGCGATCAGACGGCCCAGATTTCATCAAGCGATCAGACGGCCCAGATTTCAGCAAGCGATCAGACGGTCCGGGTCGAGTCAACAAGATCAGACGATCCAGATCGGTCAGCGAGATCGACGCTCCAGATCTCACCCGCTTCATCCGACGATCCAGGTTAATCCGCATTATTTTATTATATTTTTATTATATAATTAATTTCAGAAAATAGAAAAAATAGTAAAAAATTTATAAAAATTCATAAAAAATTCAGAAAAATTCAGAAAAATTCAGTAAAATTCATAAAAATCAAAATATTTATTTTTTATATAATTTATTCTTTTTGATATTTTTAATATTTTTAAATATTTTTAATGTGTATTTATATATAAATTGCTTTAGAAATGCATATTTAATGCATGAAAAATGATTTTAATATTTTTTAATATATTCTGGATATATTGTGAAATTATGTGATGATTTTTTTTAAAAAATAATAAATAAATAAATAAATAAATAATGATAAAAATAGATAAAAATGACAAAATTGGATTTTCCAAAACCAAAATTTTTTTAGAAAAAAATAAAATAATAAAAAATGATTTTTGGACTTAGAAAAATTATATTTTCATAAAATAAAAAAAAACAATTGATTAGATCATAGGATCATCAAATGGTTTCATAAAAATTCAAAAATTAATGAATTTAAAGTGAAAAGAGTTCAAAAATATAAAATTGATCAACAGATTAAGTTCTTTTTTAAAAGAACTACGTTTTGTCTGATCTCGATTAGCGAGTACGTAGGCACCTGCGGGGCGACATAAAAAATGAAAAAAAAAGTTTTGCTTTTAATATTGTGAATAATTAAGTTCTTTTGTAAAAAAAAAAAAATGAAATCTATTTGTTGGTATTGATATTAAAAAAAATAAAAAAAAAGAAATAAATAAATAAAATAAAAATGAATGATTTGATTGTAAATATTTGTGCTATAATGTTTTAATTAATTTTTTTTTTTTGAGCATGAAAAGGATAAATTGTAAATTTGAAATTCCAAAAGTGGTAATCGATTTGGTTTTATAGGTTAGCCCCGAATCCATGATATCTGGTTTTAAAAGTTGATTTTTAATCAAGTTTTCGCAGACTAGTAGCTAAGTTAGGATCAACCGACCCATTGATCCTAGCTTTTTATTTTTTCCCGATTTATATCGGGTGGCGACTCTAAATTTTTTTTAAATTTCTTTTAACCCTAGTCGAGGGATTCATGTTAAATGGGTTCGGGTTTAATGTGAATCGGGTTAAGAGAATGAACCAGATCAGATAAGTGGAAAAAATCCAGGCTCGACAACCACACGCGATACTTAAACTTAAGTATGACCACCTTTATCATCCCATAAGTTTACAATCGAGTGTAAGGTGTACTTTCACAACTATTAGGATCACACTTTGATTCGAGTAGTCTTAGAAAGCATACTAGCATTAAGAATATAAATCACAACAAGATAAATAGTTAAACTTTACAAAAGCCAAGGGGGCATACCCCACCAAAATAATAGGAGTCTACATCGTTTAGCTCATTTACAAATATGAATCTACATTAAAGAGATTTTTCTAGAAGTCCACGCCTACACTAGGTCCCGACTTCCTCAAAAGCTCTTTAATTCCATGTGGAAAACTGCACAAATGTCCTCTCTGGAACATCCAAAAATAGGAACACTGCAACAAAAACTGTTGGGGTATAAGCTAATGCTTAGTGAGATTCATTTTCTTCAAGTACATGCCCGACCAAGCTAAAATATTATACAAGCAAGTTATAATTAAGCAACCATATGAATGCACAAGCATATGAGCAAACAAGCATATGACTTTCAGTAGTCATAAGTGAATGAATTTACGCCTCCATTCGGGGTTTGGGATAGTTCATAAGTCATGCAACTACATTCCAAAGTTGGTCATAAGACATGCAACCATTGTCCCAATCTTAAGTGGGGTGGTCCATAAGACATGCAACCACAATCTTTAATGTTGGTCCATAAGTCATGCAAACCTAGTTTCATATTCGAATGGGGTGGTCATAAGTCATGCAACCCAAGTCCCTTTCAGTAAAGACCCGCTGCCTCCCGGTACACCTTTGTCCCACCAAAGACATACTCGACGATGATATAAGACTCACTACGTGATATGCATGTACAGTTTATTCATATATCATGACATATTACTTAGATAATTTAAAAGTGACCATACAATTTTCAGACATTCCAAATCTATACTAGCTCATACAAGATTATTACAACAAAGCTTGCCTCGATATACTTATCGTTCATTCATGCAAGTTTAGATCACCATTCAATCACAATTTTATCTTTTCCTAAGTCTAATGCCACTACTACTACAAGCACATCCAGAGCATAATTAATTGAGAAATGAACTCACTTGCCATGTAGTGAAAATCCACTAGCCGTAATAATCCTCGGGAAGGGACCGTCCTCCAATTCACCTAGGTACAAAGAATACCCTCAATGAGTATCTCTTATGAAGTTCTATTAAACTTAACAATTTTATTTACTAAGTTCGTCAATTTCCGTCTAGATTGAATCTTAACTTAAAAAGGTCATATCTACTCATTGTAACTCGGAATTTAGCTTATAATATACCGATTTGTACCTACTTCGAAAGAGCTATCCATTTCTAAGTTAATTCAAACATTTAAGGTCATTTAAGGGTGGGAAACGTACTGTACAGTAGGGTTGCGAAATTCCAGATTTGAGCCTTTGTGAAAAATTGCCATATCTACTCTATTTAATACTTAGGTTAACTCATTAGTCCTAAACTTGCAAGGAGATCCACTAAACAAAATAAGAGATTACATACTTTATCTAATCCCAAACATAATGTTCAAAAGAAATTCTAAGAATCCATATTCATAAAATCGAAATTCACAAGTTGAAACTCATTGTCTTGTTTGTGAAATTCCTTTACTAAAACTCACTTAGTTCATGAAAATAATTTTTCCTATATTATGTATCATCAAAGCATTCCATTTTCAATATAAATACTTGTTTTGAGATCAAAAAGAAGGTTTTAAAAATTGGTCTCCCCATAATTACGAATTTCCTTTTTGAAGTTTACGATGAAAACAAGACCTGGATTTTGTCTCTTCTACAAAGCACTTGATTTAAGCAAACCTTTTAGGGAAAACTCATTTAAACTTATGAAAATTCATTCTTAAGATATCTATACTAAGAGCCCTTTATATTTTTATCTAAATCTTCATTTTAAGGTTGAATGATGGGTTCCAAAAATAGGTCTTGGTCTTGATCCGAATTTTCATAAATTTATTTTGGACATATCTCTTGAGAAAATTCATCAAAACTCATGGAAACAACCCATTACATATTATATCTCAAGAACCCTTCATTTCTTGAAGAAAATCCTCATTTGTGAGTTGAAAAACATGTTTTTATTTTGGATCTTTGTCTTGATCCGAAAATACAATTTTTGTTTTTGAAAATTTTGAAAATCAACTTTGATTCTTGTAAGATGAACCTTGATGATAACATCCATCAACCTTCATTTTCTTAACAAAAGCTTCCATTTTAAGACTTGAAAGAGGGTTTTCAAAATAGGGCATTGACAAGTTACGAATTTTCTTTTTCTTTCCAACTTGAATCTAGATCTACTCAATATATAACCATGAAAGCATAAGAAAAACTTAGTAGTAGGCCTTAACTTCTAGATCTACACATAAACATAACTAAAGCTTGATAAAACTCTAGATCTACAAGCTATCACAAAAACAAGAAGATAAACAAGCCTTCCAATAACAAAAATACTAAGAACAAGAGAACATCATCTAGAGGAGTGTTCACTTCTTGGCATCATCATCCATAGCCTTTTAAGCTTGTGGAATGTCCTTTGATGCAGAAACATATGGTATCATCCTAGAACGTCTTATAAGAGCAAAAAGGGAAAGATTACCTCATAATTGCAAGAAATATATGTGGAAGCAATAAAGAAAAATGGGGACAGCTTGTTTTCAAGAAGACAAGCAAGAAGAAGAGGAAAAGGAGGGAAAAAGAGGAGAGGAAAAATATAGGGTTTGTAAAAATGAAAGAGAGAGAGAATAAGATGCTTAAATAGAGATGTAAGAGTGTTAAATAAATTTAAAAAAAAAAGAACATGCAGCTGCAACAAGGGGGGCTGGTCGTGATTTTGGGGTGTGGAGTGTGTGTGGTTGATTTCCAATTTGTATTTTGAATTGTAACAAGTTGCATCCATTTCTAACTAAAATAGACTTTAAAAATATCAAATAATTGATTAAAAATAATGAAAAGTGGCTAATTATGGGGAATGGGCAGCTGCAAATTTTGGGAAGAGAAGTGTAAGAAAAAGCAAAGAAGACATAATAATGTGTAGTAATGATAATGTATGTGTACTTGAGATATGAGTGGATAAAGTGGCTTTTTGAATAAGAAAATTTATAAAATAATTTAAGAAAAATATTTTTATTAAGTTGCAGAATTTTTATGATTTAATAAAATAATCAATTAAATTATTTTTAGAAATTTAACAATTAAGTTACCGGTAAGAGTAAAATAAGCTTATATGAGCTATAACTGATATTTTTAGAATCCGAAAAATTTCTAAACTTGATATTTTTGAAAATCCTTATAAAAATCGAGTCTAAAAAAAATTAAAGATATATTTTTAATTTTCCGAGCCCCGGGACATGCTTTCCAAAGCAGTATCCAAACGAGTTCGAATAAGCCGAATTGAACCAATCTAATCTTTTAATAATTCAAATATTATTACGGACTATCCTAAACACTTTAATTATTTTCGACTCCTCGATTTGCAAACTCGGGTTTTCAGGATTTAAACTGTAGGGTTTCACTCAAGATTTGTTGACTTAAGGTCTCCGGTAGACTTTCCGGCTTAAGGTGTAGGGCTTAGAAAACAGGGGATTACAATTCCAAAAACGTTAAGAGATATTAAATACTTACAAAAATAAACTTTGAAATAAATTTCTCAAACTAAATGTGTTATATAAACATAAACCCTCAGTTTCCAAATTGGTAAAGATCTAAACCGGAAAGTCACCTAGGAACCATAAGTGGAATATAGTAGTTTTAGTCCGGCAATCTCGCGTTCTTAGTCCTAGAGGCCGAGGTGTAGTTGAGTGTGTAGAGTATCTCGTAATAATATAAGGTCACTTAAAAATATCAAATTGGTAAATTTTTTACCTATTTCGAACCCGTTCGGATATAGACTTTGAAAAGCGTGTCTTGGGGCTCGTGATATAAAAAATATACTATTAATACCGTTAGACTCGTTTCTTCATAAGGATTTCAAAAATATCAGTTTTATAATTTCTCAATAACTAGAAATATCTGATTTTGCGATTATATTCGTCTTTCATTACTAGATTTCCGGATGAAGATGTTCTTGAAGAACTTCAATTCCTTTTTCCTTTGTTGCTTTTACTCCTATTACATCTCCTCCTCTTCTTCCCTGGTTGGTCCTGCGAAGCAACACGTAGGTTATCTCGTTCTGGGCATGTTTTAGCCCAATGTCCCGTTTTTTTGTGCAAAGAAAGCATCCGATGGTCATCTTTTTAGGACACTTCTCGACTTTGTGACTAGGGTCCCCATAGAGATAGCACTTGAATTGGAGTTGTGGACACTGAATAGGGTAGTGTTCTCTCTTACATTCTAACATTGTAGCTTATCCAATATTATGTCTTCTTCCTTGTTTGGGTCATCATCCAAGGGAAGTGTTCTGACATTTGACTGGGGGTCATTGCAACATAGAACTCCATTTCCTTATTATTCTTTCCTGATCCTCCTTTGAGCATTTTCTATTATTCGTGCTCTTTCTAGCAATCCTTGATTTCTCCTGTTATCAAATTCCTCCAATCGAGTCCAAGATCTTCTTTCAAACATTCAGAAATACTTGTCTTTTAAGTTCCTCACTTTGTTTATATGATTCCGGAGTATTGCAACAATTTACTGAACTCGGTTTCATATTATTCACATATGATTCCTTGTGAGATATTGAGGAA
>JAMXBD010005259.1:0-20216 GCA_024138025.1 Combretum micranthum
TACATAATTCCCATGATAACCCGCATGCATATCAATTTTATATTTTCCTAACATCTAGTGCTCTATTCTACAAGCATATGCGTGAATATATAAAATGTAAAGAAAACTCACTCGTCCATAGATCTTCTATGAGTCAAAGTAATCATCGGGGGAAAGAGAAGATCTTGGTCCTTGACACCTAAACAAAAGAAATACCCGGAATGAGTATTTCATTTAAATCTACTCAAATTTAATTCATTTCATTGAATTCGTCGAAATTCGCATAAATGGAAATTCCAACTTAAAATGGCCATAACTTACTCATTTTAACTCAGAATTTCTCATATTATATATCGTTTTTTACTATTCGAAAAGATCTATCCATTTGTAAAGTTTTTTTATCAAAAAGTCATCTGGTCTCGAAAAAGTGGGGTACAAAACTGTTACGAAAATCCCAACTTTCAAAACACAATTTTTCTAACTTTTCTTTATCCAAAAATTCTTGTACAAAAAATATAGATACTTGTATAGTTGAAAAACCTTTCAACATATATATATAGAATATATATATATTGACTCATATCATAAGCATGAATTTAGTGAAGTTGTCCCAACAATGATTTTGATAAAATAAGGTGTTCTAAAAGTTAGAAAAGCAATGTTTTGGAAATTTTTATTTTAGATTTGTTGGATAAGTTCTTGGATTTATTATAAGTAAATATTTTCCTCTTTTTAACTTTATCTATCTTTTGAAAACAATTCATATTTTTCAAAATGAGTTTATTCCTACACTTCATTTTTAAGAGTTAAAAATGTAGTTTCTAAATGTTTTCTTGATAGTGACAAGTTTTCTTAAAGTTCACTTGTTCTTAGTTTTTTCTAAAGTTTGTTCTATTTTAAAATAATAATGTCCTTCTATTTTTATTTCCTAAGTAAGATTCATCTTTAAAAAGATTTATTCTTTGTTGATTTTTGTAACTTATTTAAACCTTAGTATGTTGATGAAAACTTTACAAATGCGTTTAAGAAAACTTTTGTTAAACGAAGAATTAGTAACATTAAATTTAAAGAAACTTTCTTATTTCATTGGTTTGAAAAGAGAGTATGTGAAAATTCTGCATTATGTATTCGGTAACGCCCTAAACAAAGGCATTACAACCCACCACATGTCCTCTCTTCAAAGGCACACGCAAAGGCTATAAATATCTAAACCACAATACATATTATCACAAAACTCCATAACTCACATAAAGAATGCTCAATATGAAAATCCAGATAATATCATTTCAATAACATCTATATTGGCATAAATCAAGCCAACTGATAAAAATCCTCATAAGAACATAAGACTAATAACTTATAAAATCTTTTCATTTTGGAAACCTAAAAGAAATCTAACAATTCAACATGATAGATAAAACTCACTCACTAGCCGTCTACATATCAACTGGGTAATCGGGTCCACTATCGTCTTCCCCAGGCTCTACGAATACATCAAAACCAGATAAATCATATACTATCTAGTCTCACCATTCCTAAAAATAAAAAGGAATGAGCATAAAGGCCTAGTACAGCTAAACTGAAAACACAGGCGTATGATCATACATTACACAGTTCACACATGCAACTTAGTATCTATGCAGCAAGCACCAGTTATTATCTTTCTATAAATCCTGCATAACACAGCTTAAGATCATTCGCGACTAATCCCGAACTTGGAGTAACTTAGACTCCTTAAAAATAACCAATATCGAAAAATAGGTAATATAATACATATATGGTGTTGGGAATCTCCCACACAGCCGGGTTCCGTACTCACACTACTCCTAAACTACCGGAACCATCTCTATGCACGAGTCCACTAGGGATAACCTCACACATAGATCATCAGTTTACCAATGTTAGTATCACACTCTGCGTGGTCTTTACTGACCACAGCTACTCACAACCAACATTCGATTCAATTATAGTCAGATATAAATTAGGTCAAATTTACAAACTAATCCTACAAGCACAAACAAAAAAGCATGGTAAGACGTACATGTTTCCGATTAAGAAATCAAAATCCTATTCTCAATTAAACACCTAAACAAAGAATCACCCGTTCCAGTTACCAATTACACATTGATAACAACATAAGAAATGTAAAACCCTAACCCTAAACCCTAATTCATCAATCTAGAATCTCTAGCACACCTTTCTCTTGTAAAACCCATAGAATCACCAGATCTCCAATCAACACCATGAAATAATGAAACCCTAATTCTCTAGATCACTTTTCATCATTGTTCATACATTCACAATCATTCTTAACAACAATTATGATTCAAGTTCTCTTAACTCTTAAGATCTATGAATTATAGTTACGGTTTGAGTCTTACCTTCTTCAATTTGTCGTAGATCTGAAATCCCCCAATTCCTACACTTAGGGTTTTCCTTCAATTTCCACCAGCGATCGATTCCTTTCACCAATCAACAATAAAATCTTAGAAAATACATCCTAGAACGAACTAATGGATTAGGAGAGGTTATTTACCCGATTCCTTGATGAAATCCTCCTTGGAGAGTGCCGTCTAGGGTTTGTTTATGTTTAAGAGAGGTTATGAGGGTTAGGCTGAGTTTAAGATGAATTTATAGAGTAAATTTTCGAAGGAATATAGGCTGGATGTAAAGGAAACTAAGCTGGCGGCTTAAATGTCTTGCGTTGCTCAAAATCATCTAACGCCGCTACTTACACCGTGGCCTTCTTGGTTACGTCGACGGCCTAAAGGTCGACGTAGGGCCAATTTTCCCATTTTGCAAAATTTTTCCTCCGAACCTCTAAGTTGGTGTTTGGGCCGTCGTATTTTGTATTTAGGCTAGTAGTTTGAATTATAGGCTGGCGGCCTACATGCCGGCCTACTTCAAAATTGTCCGTAATTTGTGTACAACTTCTTCGTGTCTAAATTCATCTGCTCTAAAAAAAATACCCTTTTAAACAATTATATATTATACTAATACCCCTTACTATGAAATATTTTCTTGTATATTCATCTTTCTCCCTTAAAGAAACTTTCATCCTCGAAAGTTACCTGATTCATTGAATAGCTCGGGATATTTTGCTCACATTTCCTCCTCAAGTTCCCAAGTAGCTTCTCTCTCCATCTGATTCATCCATTATACCTTCACAATTTAATTACTTGTCTCCTCAATATCTTCTCTTTTAGTGTCAATGATCTTCATGGGTCTCTCAACAGTAGTGAGATTAGGATGCACATCTAGAGGTTTAATTCTGCTATCTGCTCGGGTCTTTCACATACTTCCTTAATAGTGACACATGAAACACGTTGTGTACTCCCTCTAAATTAGGCAATAAAGCTAATCTATAGCCACATTGCCTATCCTCTTTATGATTTCGTATGGTCCCATGTACCTAGGGTTCGACTTGCCTCTTAGCCTGAATCTGACAACACCTTTGGTTGGCGAAATTTCAAGCAACACATGCTCTCCCAACTGAAACTCCAGAGGTCTTCTTCTTTTGTCAACATAGCTTTTCTGATGGCTTTAAGCGGCTTGCAATCGTTGTCGGATCATTTAAACTTTATCGTTGGCATCCTGTTTCAATTCTGGTCACAAGATCTGCCTGTCACCTACTTCATCCCAATGAATCGGTGATCGGCACTTTCTACCATATAAGGCTTCATACGGTAGCATTCCAATTGAAGCTTGATAACTATTCTTATATGTAAACTCCACTATAGGCAAATACTCATCCCAACTACCTTTAAAGTCTAATACACAAGCTCTCAACATGTCTTCAAGAATTTGGATTGTCCTCTCAGACTGTCCATCTGTCTGAGGATGATAGGCAGTACTAAACAAAACTTTAGTGCTTAAAGCTTGATGTAAGCTCTTCCAAAATCTTCCAACAAATCTAGTATCTCTATTAGACACAATGGTCACTAGGACTCCATGTAGTCTCACGATCTCTTTGATATACAACTGTGCTAAATGTTCCAATTTATATCCTGTCCTAATAGGTATAAAGAGAGCTACCTTTGTGAGTATCTACAATCACCCATACTGAGTCAAATTTTTCTTATATTCTAAGTAGGGCTGTAAGGAAGTCCATGGTAATATACTCCCACTTCCATTGGGGTATTGGCAAAGGCTTCAGCTCACCTGCTGGTCTCCTATGCTCAATATTAATCATCTAATAGGTGTGACACTTAAACACATACTCAGCAATTTCCTTCTTCATGTTATTCCACCAAAACAACTTCTTCATGTCATGGTACATCTTGTTTCCCCTTAGATGGATGGAATAACTAGAATAGTGTGCTTCTCTCAATAACTCCTTCTTCAATTCTCCTTGTTCTGGCACACATAGTCTTCCTTTATATCACATCACACCGTCTTCATCAATGTGGAACTCAGGTGCTCTACCAATTTCTATCCTCCTCTTTATCTCCAGGATGCTCTGATCATCTATCTGGGCTGTTTTGATCCTTTCAATCAAAGTAGGTTGAATCTATAGGTTCGCCAATTTTTCACCGACTTGTCTAGTCACTATTTCCAATTCAAGTTTCCTCATGTCATCAATTATGTGCCATTCTGATGTGACCAAGGCTGTTAAATTCTCATTTCTCTTTTTGCTCAAGGCATCTGCTACAACATTTGTCTTCCTTAGGTGGTACTGTATGTCCACATCATAATCTTTTATGACTTCCAACCATCTCCTCTATCTCATGTTTAGCTCTCTTTGGGTAAAGATGTACTTGAGACTTTTATAATTTGTGTATACTTTACATCTCTCCCCATATAGGTAATGTCTCCAAAGCTTCAATGCATGAACCACTGCTGCTAGTTCCAGGTCATGCGTTGGGTAGTTCTTCTCATACGGCTTCAACTGTCTGGAAGCATATGCTATCACCCTACCTCCCTGCATCAACACATAACCTAACCCTTGTATTGAAGCATCACTGTATATAGTATACTCTTCACCACTCATAGGTAAAGCCAATATTGGGGCACTAACTTCTCCTTCAATCGTTGAAAATTGCTCTCACATTCATCACTCCATACATACTTCACCCCTTTCTGTGTCAACCTAGTTAATGGACTTTCTATCTTGGAGAAGTCTTCTATAAATCTTCTGTAATAACTTGCCATCCCTAGAAAACTCCTGACCTTAGATATGCTTTTAGGTCTTGGCCATTCAACTACTGCCTTCACATTGTCAGGATCCATAGAAATTCCAATTCCATCTACAATGTGTCCCAAGAAAGACACTTGTTCTAACCAGAATTCACACTTGGTGAATTTAGTATAGAGCTTCTCATCTTACAGTCTAGTCAAAACTAGTCTCAAATGCTCTTCATGTTCCTCCTTGGACCTAGAATATACTAGCACATCATCAATGAACACTACCACAAAAAGCTCCAAATAATCTCTAAAAACTTTATTCATGAGATCCATAAATACTGCCGGTGCATTGGTCTTACCAAACTTCATAACGACGAATTCATAATGCCCATACTGGGTCCTGAAAGCTGTCTTCTGAATATCCTTAGCTCTGACCCGCAGCTGGTGATATCTAGACCTAAGATCAATCTTAGAAAATATCCTTGCTCCAGCTAGCTGATCAAATAAGTCATCTATTCTAGGTAACGGGTACTTATTCTTGATTATTACCTGGTTCAACTCCTAATAATCTATACATAACATCATGCTCCCATCCTTCTTTTTCACAAATAATACTGGAGCTCCTCATGGCGACATACTAGGTCTGATAAACTTCTTTTTGAGCAATTCTTCCAACTATACTTTTAATTTAGTAAGTTCTGTAGGAGCCATTCTGTAAGGTATCTTTAAAATAGGTAAGGCACCTGGCTTCAAATCTATACAGAACTTTACTTCCTTCTCTGGTGGTAACCCCGGTAAGTCTTCTGGAAACATGTCAGGGTATTCACACAATCGCTATCTGTGTAACATTTGTCCTTTGTTCCTTTTCTATGGTTATAGCTGATAAGATCATATTTCATACAACTTTTTGATGTTTAATTTATGATAAACTTATCATAAATGGCTAGAATGGGTACTTGTTTTGGTTAAAATTCATGTTTCAAGTCTAATTTGGACAAAGGGAAGCAAAACAAGAAACTTTGAAATAAAAAGAGGAAAACTTAGAGGGTACGCCAGCTTTTCTGAAGTGTAAGCCATGCGGTGTACAACCAGCCTTCAAGATGCTCAGGATCAAAATCCTTAAAGCTGCCTCTACACCGTCGGCCTTGAGGCGGTGTATATTATGGGAAGCTAAACAAACTGGCTCAACACCGCCAGTGTAGAAGGAAGAAGAAGCCAGCTTCTGCAGATTTCATTTAACGCCGGCTTTCTAGGAATCAAAGCCACCGGCATTGAGACAGCTTACAAGATGAAAAGGTTTGCACTCTTAAAGCCGTTGCATACACTGTTAGCCTTACAAGCCTTCTCTCATTTGAACTTACGCTGCCTAAAAGCCGCCGACGTAGAAGGTGAATAAGCCAGTGCAGAGTGAAAGCCGAGCTTAGAGCTCAGAGTTGCAAGTACAGAAGGAGTTACAATGTACTATGGATTCAAAGCCGCCGATGTTTAGGCAGTGTAGATTGAAGATCAGGAGGCATAATCAAATATGCATGCTCGGTTACAAAATGAACAGTTTAAACTTGAATGAATTGCCTAAGCTGACATGAAAGTCGCTGGCTTTGGGACGGCTTTACTTATAAAATGGCCCAACCTTTCATTTTTGAGTATATACACCTGCTAGATCCATTTCTAAGCCACTGGCGTACGAGCGGCCTATACTTGTAACTGAAGATGAAAGCTGCCAGTGCATTGCCAGTGTAATCAAAAGAAGGACTTTACGTCGCCTATAAGCCGCCGGCATAGAAAGTGCAACTGCCGATGTACAAGTTGAAACTACAATTTTTCATTAATGCTTCTCACGAAATTTTTCTTATATAAAGGGGATTTCCCTCCTCTAGCATCATCACTCAAGAAAATGAGAGAAACAATTCAACATACATTCAGTAGATCAATAGTTTTTAGCATTTCATAGAGAATTGTGAGAGATTTGAAGGTTACAAGAATTTGTAATTGAAGATTTTGATATTTGAATTGGTGATATTTGATCTCTCTTTTCTTATGTAATTCATCTATTTGATTTCTTTGTTCATAATGATATCAATTGCATATTCCTATTTGATTATTGAATCATCATCCATGAGTAGCTAAACTTTTTCTTGTGGGAAGTGATGAAACCCTAATCTTGCTAAAATGATTTTTGAATTTATATTATAAGATTGTTAGAATTATGGAATATTTGTATTGAATCCTAATTATCTATTTTGTTTCTGGATGAAATTGGATTGATAAGAATTTTGATAATTTGGAAGAAGAATTAGGGTTCATAGGAATTCATGAATTAAGATTAAACCATAATTGTGGAAGCGGCGGAGTTTAATATGATTTAGAAATTGTCTCATGTAATGCATGCAATGTTTTATGTTAATTTCTCACTAAGGAATTAGGAGAAGTTAATTTAGGAAATTAGACAATTGTAGAATCGGGAGCTTTATAATTATAAATTAGATTCCATTGATAATTTATATAGCAGAAGCTAATAGATTATTTTATGGTTTACTAAGACTTGATAGTTTTAGGTCTTGACAATTTCATACAAATATCCATAATTCTAACTATTCATATAATATAACTTCAGTATGATTAGCAAAGATTAGGATGGATTCTACTCCTTCCCATATTTATTTGATATATCATTCTCACAATCTCATTGCATTCATTGATAACTATTAGGTTAAAATAGAATTACTTAACTAGTTTAAAATTAATACAATTTGATTGCCTAAATATTAGTAAAAGCTAATATCGATCTAGTAATTCAATTGATCCTCGTGGGAACAATACTCGACTCACTTTTCTGTATTACTTGATCAGACCCAACATACTTACTAGTAGTATCCGAACTCATATTTTTTTATATACACATTTTAAGCGGATCAAGTTTTTGGCGCCGTTGTTGGGGAATTCAATTAATATTAGATCACTTTTAGTTTTGCTAGTAGCTTAGGTGTTTTTCTGGGTTTGATTGTTTTCTTTTCTTTTTGTTGGTTACATGCATAAGAGTAGAAGCAAGGAACTTTTACCAATTGATCCTGAGATTGAAAGAACCCTGCCTCAGCAAAGAAGAGAAAACAGAAGGCAAGAGGGAGTGCTACAAACAGAAGATATGGTAGAAAATGAAGCACGAAACAATGCGGGAAACAATGATCAAAACAACAATCAGAACAATAATCAAATTCAAGTTGCATCCGTTAGAGCACTTCGGGATTATACGGTACCTACTGTTCAGGGTCTTGCTATGAGAAGGCTAGCAGTTCAGGCCAACATCTTTGAGCTTAAACTGGCGTTAATTAAGATGGTTGAATCACATCAATTTGGAGATATACTAATGAGACACCAGATGAACACATTGCCAAATTCCTCTAATATTGCAATACTGTTAAACTCAATGGAGTATCTGACGAGGCCATAAGAATGCAGCTTTTCCCTTTCTCTCTTAGGGATAAAGCTTTGGCTTGGTTTAATTCTCAACCACCTGAGTCCATTACTTTATGGGCAGATTTGACAACTAAGTTCTTAAAGAGATTTTTCCCTCCTGCCAGAACTGCTAGATTAAGAAACGAGATTACCAACTTTACAAAGTTTCTTGGAGAATCATTGTATGAAGCTTGGGAGAGATTTAGGAGGCAGTTAGGAAATGCTCACATTATGGACTTTCAGATAATCTTTTGATTGAAAATTTTTACCTCAGTTTAGATAAGACTTTGAGGTCATTCAGGAGGATCACTCATGGGAAAAACATATGATGAAGCTAGTGCATTAATTGAGGAGTTAGCTTCTAGTGCTCATAAGTGAAGCTGTGAAAGAACAAGATCAAAAGTGGGATCTAATCAAGATAGTGAATCCATGCAACAGCTCATTGCTCAAGTTTCTGCCTTAACTACACAAGTAAATAAACTTGTATCATCTAGTTCTTTCAATACTAATCAGGTTGCTACTTGTGAGTTGTGCTCAGGACCACATTCAGTTTATGATTGTCCTCATGGTACCACGCCATCATCAAGTGGAGAGCAGCTCAACTATGTTGGAAACCTTGGAAAGGTTAAATATGGACCATATACAAACACCTATAATCCAGAATAGTGTAATCATCCAAATCTATCTTATAGAAATGAATCAAATGTTTACTGACCACCTGGATTTCAAAAACAAGGTCCTATAAGGAATACCCTGCCTTCACCTTAGTAAAATCAACTTTCAACTGATGAGTTATTGAAGACTTTTATACAAACTACACTCAATAATCAGCATGCTATTATTCAAGATCTTCAAGGGAAATTCCATCAACTTGCTCAGCAAATTGGTAATAGACCATCTGGTTCTTTACCTAGCAACACTGAGGAAAATCCTAAAACTGTGAATGCCATAATATTGAGAAGTGGCAAAGAGGTTGAACCTGTCATGCCCCGAAGGGTACCCTAAACGTGGCAGTCTGCCGTACACAATATTAAAGCCTAAGAATTACCACCCAAGTCATACGAAGGCTTCCATACTATGTACAAGGCGTCTAACACATGAAGGAGACTCATCGGAGTGATACATTTTATGTTGATATAACTTAAGTAATAATGTAAAGGAATTTCAATTTACTATACTCCAAATACAAAACATTATACTTCAATTACATTCCTCCAAAGACTTCCCTACATAAAACTATTACAAGGCAAATCATAAAACCTAGCTGATAACTTCAAACATTCTTATAATTTGTCGAAATCCCGAAGTCATTCTCGGCTCTATCCATCATGGTCCTCGCTTAGCATTCTTGAGATAACCTGTTCATTTAAACAACTATTAGGGTATACGCTACACTAGCTTAGTGAGAATTCTCTTGATTCTGTACCATAACAAGCAAGTTATAATCATCCATATGCTATGCATGAACAAACACATGAGCAAACAATTATGTATGGGTATCCGGAACCCACACACAGAACGGATTTACGCCCTTCGTATCTTGGGTTAGGGATGGTATTGAAGTCTACATGACCACTGCTAGTCCCCAAGCCTTCGGCTCATAGTACTCTACTCGGCTAGGCTCATCCATGGAATGCATCCCCAATGTGCCTTAGTTCCCTATGAATGAGCTCTGGCACCGGTCTCATTAGCCAAACGAGTCATCATCGGACTATACTAATCAACCTGCGTAGGAGTAGCACGCTACCAAATGCAATATGTCCGATGCGATGCATGACCAATTTAATTTTTCCTTAGGTTAAAATATTCATACATTCTTTAGAGTGACCAACCAATATCATACACATAACAGAAATAGTATGAACAGTGCAGTTATCCAATCGAATCGTGGTTTCGATATGCTTTAGTATTCTTTGGCATACATTCATCCCAATCTCATCATATATCTCATCTCCATTCATATCGATTTTTATCTTATTCCTATAATTCTAATGCGACTAGCTACAAGCATAAACAAGGTAACAAAATAAGAAGAAGACTCACTCGGCTATTGGATCACCGGTCTTTTAGTAAACGTAATCCGGTGGTAGGGAATCGTCAATTTCGGGATCACTTAAAAAGGAAGAAATACTCTAATAATTATTTCAACTCAAACTAATCCAAACGATCTTATACAAACTATCAAATTCGTAATTCTCGTCCTAAGCAGGAATTCCAAATTAAAACGGCCATAACTTGGTCATTTTAACTCGGAATTTTGCAAATTATATATCGATTTCTATCTACTTCGAAAGATCTATCTAATTTTAATATTGTTTTCAAGTTTTGAAAATATTTAGGTCATGAAACAGAGGGATCAGATCTGATCAGTAACGATCTCCGTTTCTGAAAAATAGTTTTGTAATTGTTTGAAATGTTTCTACTTGATATTTCAAGTATACATGAAATATGAATGATTTCCTAACATGAATGACATAAGATGAGTTTGATGTATGCATGATCTTAATGATTCTTGAAAAGAAAATTTTATAACTTTTATTTGCAAGACCATAATAACAACTACTTATGAAAAATCTAGTTTTCTAACTTTGATCATTTCCATTTGTTTGGATTTATTTCTTAAGAAAATATAATTATCTTTGTTAAAATTGAGTCTTCATTATATCTATTACTTATAACCTTCATTTCTAGATAAAAATTTCCATTTTACACTTTATAAACATGTCTTCAAGTAAAGTTGATTCCAAAATCCGAGTTTTGTAAAAATTAGTTTTGAGTGATTCCTTTTAAGTAAAAATCATTTGATATTTAGAAAATTAGCGCTTAACCATATATAACCACTAAGGACTTCATTTTTAAATAAAAATTTACATTTTACACTTTGCAAATATGTTTTCAAATAGGATTTACTCAAAAATCCGAATTTTTAGAAATCCACTTTTTGAATGATTCCTTGGGAAAAACTTGTTTAATGCATTAAAATTTAAGACTTTACTATACCTACTACTTAAGGACTTCATTTAATACATAAAACTTTTATTTTGAACTTGGGTAATAGGTGTTTTCATGAGCATCATCTAAAGTTACGAATTTTACAAGTTGACTACTAACTCAAAATTTTCCATCTTGATTCTACTTCTTGTTTTACACATTAATCTCATCAAAACTCATTTCAGGTTGTAAAAATCACTACTTAATGATACCTATTACCTATACCCTTCATTTTTCACATAAAACATGAGTTTGGAGATGATAAATGGGTTTTCAATATTGGTCTTGGTTGAGATCCGAATTTACAAAATTTATTTGTGGGTATATCTTTTGATAAAATCTATCTAAACTTATGAAAATCCATTCCTTACATATCATATCTTAAGAGCCTTTGATATCTTGAATAAAAACTTCATTTTTGGGTTGAAAAACATGTTTTTAAAATATGCCTTGGCTTAAATCCGAAAATGAGATTTTTATTTTGAAAATCACCTTTGATTCTTATAAAAAAAGTCTTGATGATATACATATATTAAGCCTTCATTATCTCAAGTAAAAATTTCACTTTGACACTTGGAAAGTGGTTTTTAAATAGGGGTCTTGCCAAAATACTAATTTCACTATTTTTGTTTGGGTTCAAAACCAAGATCTACACTTAATATGAACATAAATCTAAAAGAAACCCATGGTAGTAAACTATAAACTCATAGATTTAAACTTTACTCATCACAATCTTTCATTCATGTTCTCTATTCCCTAAGCCCTCCATTTTAAATGAAAAATACACATTTTGAAGTTGAAAAATAACTTTTCTAAATATGGGTCCTTTTTCATCTGAATTTTCAAAAATGATTTTTGTTGAAAATAAAATAGATCTTGAGTTTTCTAAAACTTTCCTACTATCATCATGCCACTACAAGTTGTTTATGAACATAAAACAAAAGGCTAATGTATGTATGAACCTAAAACAACTAGATCTAGTTATAAATGCATGAACACTATAATAGTTATGTGAATGGTGAATATATGCATAAATCATAAGCAATAACAAAAATAATAACTTCAATAACAAGATCTAAGACATAAACAAAAATCAAAGCTATAAAAAGTTAGATCTACAAAATATAACTAATTTTAACATAAAATAATAGTGATACAAGATAATAATCATGGAGAAGAGGAGTGTTTCATTTTTGGCATCATCATCCTTAGCTTTTAAGCTTATGGAATGTCATTTGATGCATGAAACTCTCACTATACTTTACCTATATCACCTATGGAAGCTTTAAGAAGAAAGTTTGCTTAAAAATCTTCAAGAATGAAGTATAGAAGCAAGAAATTGGAATGGGGGCAGCTTGTTTTTCATGTTAGAACAAGAGGAAATGAAGAAAGAGAAAGAGGAAAAAGAGAGAGAAAAAGATAAGGAATGGAAAAGGTAAAAGGTGTAAATGAAAGAGAGAGAG
Organism: Combretum micranthum; assembly: GCA_024138025.1. Taxonomy (NCBI): domain Eukaryota; kingdom Viridiplantae; phylum Streptophyta; class Magnoliopsida; order Myrtales; family Combretaceae; genus Combretum; species Combretum micranthum. The sequence goes on from JAMXBD010005259.1 coordinate 13,011, forward strand.
AAGGATTGTATTAAATGTGCGTTAATTAATTTGAAAAAAAAATAAAACAAGGGAAGAAAATTGGTTTGGGTTTTTTTTTTTTTTTTGGGGGGGGGGGGGGGGGGGGGGGGGCGGGGGGGGGGGGGGGGGGGGGGGGGCGCGCTCACATGAATAGGAGGGAGGAGAGAGAGGGAATTTGTTGAATTTTGACTTGAAATCGAAATATGTAATAAATGTGTATGTGTTTCTTCTTTAAGAAGGAGTGAAATATATAATTAATTTTAGTCAAAATAAGAGTAAATTAAAGGGTAATGGCAGCTAAAAGAAGGGAAAAATTTGCCATGAAGTGGGGATAGAGTGTAGAAAAATTGAAGTGAAAAGGAAGTGATATGTGTAAGGTGTACTTGAAGTATGAGTTGGAAAAAGTGCATTTTATTAAGAAAAATACAAAATAAAATTAGAAAAAATATTTTTTCAATAAGTGGCAGAATTTTCATAAATAAAATTAAATAATTATTTTAATTATTTTAGTATTTCGATAAATATGTTACCGGTACGATCAAAATATGCGAATATAGGCTATAAATGATATTTTTATAACCCAAAATTCTAAAAAATTATTTTATGAAAATAAAAATATTTTTAAAATTTTTCAATTATTAAATTAATATATTTTATTTTTAGTATTGGGTCTTAAACAGAATCTGATCCCGTAAAAACCCGAAACAAACTAAATTTTAGAAAAACAAAATTTTCTATAATATATAAAATATTTATCTAAATATATAGGGGTTATAATAATAATAAAATCGTGTAATGAAATGGAAGTGAATAGTGCAAAAGACTAATTAATTACCGGTAGTAATGAAAATGATGATGAAATGTTATAATTGTAACTTTTATAACCTAAAAAATTATATAACTGATATATTTGGAAATATTATGAAATTACAAGTCTAACGGTACTAATGGTATATTTTTGATATCTCGAGCTCCGGGACACGCTTTTCGAAGTCTATATCCGAACAGGTTCGAAATAGGTCAAAAATTTACCAATCTGATTTTTTAAAGCGATCTTATATTACTATGAGCTATTATACACATTTAAACTACACCTTGACCTCTAGGGTTAAGGGCACTAGATCGTCGGACTAAAAATTGTATTCCACTTAGGGTATCCGGGTGATTTTTCCGGTTTAGATCTTTACCAATTTGGAAACTGATACTTTATGTTTATACACATATGATTTTGAATGAAAAATTTATTTTAAATTTGATTTTTCTAATTATTTAGTATCTCTCGACGTTTTCGGAATTCTTTGAATTGAGTTTTATTTCCGAAGGTTAATCATTATTTACTTTTTAATAATTTGTTTTTGGGCTTTATATTACCCAATTTTATAAGTCGGAGTTACGTATGGAATTTTTTGTACGTAGTGGTTTTGGAATTGAAGTATTAGTTCTTATTTTGTTTTTAAGGATTCTTATTTTCCTCAAGATTGAGAAATTTCTGGATTCATTCGTGATTTAGGACTAGTCGAAGTTGGTTTTAATTTGGAGTGATTTTTAGGGTTTATTTTCGAAGTTCATCTTAGAATTATTTACTGAAATTTTCTAGGGCTTATAGAACCGGTTGAGGAAAAAGTTGAAGAAACTGAAGCTATTCCAAGGAAAGATAAAGGAAAACAAAAGATAGAGGAACCAATGCAAAAATTACCTGGGTAAAACCTTATGTTCCACCTATTCCTTTTCCAGGAAGACTGAAGTAGCAGAAGTTGGATGAGCAATTTTCAAAGTTTTTGGACGTTTTCAGGAAGTTGCAAATCAATATTCCATTCTTAGAAGTGATTCAAGAAATGCCTTCCTATGCAAAATTCATAAAAGAATTGCTTACTAAAAAGAGGAAGATTGATGGAAATGAACCAGTGATGCTAACAGGAGAATGTTCAATGATTCTGCAAAAGAATACACCTTGCTTGCTAACAAAACAAAGAGATCCGGGGAGTTTTACTGTTTCTTGCACTATAGAAGACTTTTACTTTGATAAAGTTCTTATAGATTTTGGTGCAAGTATTAATCTTATGCCCTTGTCTATTTTCAAGAAATTAGGACTTGAAGAATGCAAGGAGACTCATGTTGCCTTGCAACTTGTAGATAGAAGTGTCAAATACCCACATGGTATTGTTGAAAATGTCTTGGTAAAAGTTGACAAGGTCATCTTTCCAGTGGAATTTATGGTCTTGAAAATGGATGAGGATCGTGAAGTCCCAATGATTCTTGGCAGACCATTCCTTGCAACCGATAAAGCATTAATTGATGTGGAACAAGGTAAACTCACTTTAAGGGTAGAAAATGATCAGATATCCTTTAATGTTTATGATGCAATGAAAAAATTTGATAAAGGTTCCTGTTATACTATTGATATTATTGATGAGTTTATCTTTGAGTCTGTTGAACAAAAAGTAGGTATAGAAACTATGAAATCTATGCTAAGAGATCTGGATGATTGGAGTGATGATGAGCAAAAGGAAAAAGTTAAGCAAGTGCCTCAAATTAAAACCAAATATTATTAGGAGCTAGGCATTAGTGAAAGCAAGCTGATAAGATAATATATACAACTTGTTGATGTTCAAAATAGCTAGAATGGATACTTGTTTTGATTAAAATTCATGTTTCAGGTTTCAATTGGACAAAGAAATCAAAACAAGAAACTTAGGAATGAAAATTGGAAAAATTCAAGGATAGGTCGACATTTCTTAAGTCAAAGCCGTCGGCGTTTAGACGGCTTACATGCAAGGCCGTTGCTCACACAGCCAGCTTTGCAAGGATTTACTCAACTAAATTACGCCACCTCAAAGCTGCCAGCGTAGAAGATGAATAGGCCAGCGTACATTGAAGGCCGGCAGCTCAGAGTTCAAAAGTCACAAGCGCAAAAGAAGTTACAACCTACGCTGGCTACTAAGCTGCCGGCGTTGAGGCAGTGTAGATCAAGGATCAGAAGCGACAAGTAGACAACACATGCTTGAAGGCAATTGAAAATACCAAATATAATGGAGTGTCTAAGCCGGCATTAAAGCCACCAGCTTTAGGCGGCTTTTGTTATAAATTGGTCCAACCTATCATTTCTCCTCATATACGTCGGCTAGATCTATATCTAAGCCACCGGCGTAGAAGCGGCCTACACTTGTAACCAAAGTTGAAAGCTGCCAGTGCACTGCCTGTGCAAGGAAGAAGAAGCCTTTACGCCGTCTGTAAGCCGCCAGCGTAGGACCTGTAACTGCCGGCGTATGAAGCGAAACTGCAATTCTCATTTAATGCTTTGCACAAAATTTTTCCTATAAATAGGGGACTTCCCCCCCTTAAACAAAAACAAGCAGAAGAAAAGTATAATACACTTCAGTATACAAATAGTCTTAGTATTTTCATAGAGATTTGTGAGAGAATTTGAGCTTTCAAGGATTGTAATTGAAGATTACGATATTTGAATTGGTGATATCTAATCTCTTTCTTACGCAATTCGTTTATCTGAATTATCTATTCGTAATGTCATCAATTACATATTTTTATTTGATTGTTGAATCAACATCCATGAGTAGCTAAACCTTTCTTTGTGGGAAGTGATGAAATCCTAATTTTGCTAAAATGATTTTTGAATTTAAATTATAGGCTTGTTAGAATTATGGAATATTTGTATTGAATCCTAATTATCTATTTTATTTCTGATTGAAATTGAAGTGATAAGAATTCTGATAATTTGGAAAAAGAATTAGGAATCAAAGGAATTCATGAATTGAAGATTAAACAACAATTGTGAAAGCAATTAAGTTTAATATTAATTTGAAAATTGTTCTTTGTGATTCATGCAATATTTTATTTTAATTTCTCACTAAGGAATTAGGAGAAGTTAATTTAGGATATTAGATAATTATAGAATTAGAAGATTTATGATTGTAAATTAGATTCCATTGATAATTTGTATAGCGGAAGCTAATAGGTTATTTTATGGTTAACTAAAACTTGATAGTTTTAGGTCTTTACAATTTCTTACAAATATCCATAATCCTAATTATTCATATAATATAACTTCAGCATGATTAGTAAAAATTAGGATGGATTCTGTTCCTTCCCACATTCATCTTATAACTTCTCACAATCTCATTTGCATTCATATAGATAGAATTAGTTAGTTAATGGATAAATTTGGATTGCGTAAATATTAGTATAAACTAATATCAATCTAGTAGTTAATTTAGTCCTTATGGGAACGATACTCAACTCACTTCTATATTACTTGATCAAGACCCAGTACACTTGCTGGTAGTATCGGAATTTACATACACATTCTAATCAGATCATGTTTTTGGCGCCGATGCCGAGGACCAAAATTAATATTAGATTACTTTTAGTTTTGCTAGTAGTTTAGGTGTTTTTCCAAGGAATTGATTCATTTCTTTTCTTTTGCAGGTTACATGCATAGGAGTAGAAGTAGGGAACTTCTACCGATCAATCCTGAAATAGAACGAACCTTGCATCAACAAAGAAGAGAAAACAGAAGACAAGAAGAAATGGCAGAAAATGAACCAAGAAACAATGAGGGCAACAATGATCAAAACAACAATCTGATTCAAGCTGCACCTGTTAGATCACTTTGGGATTACACTGTACCAACTGTTCAAGGTCCTACTGTGAGAAGACCTGCAGTTCAAGCCAACATTTTGAGCTTAAACTAGCATTGATTCATATGGTTGAATCACATCAATTTAGAGGATATCCAAATGAAACATCGGAGGGAACACATTGCCAAATTCCTTCAATATTGCAACACTGTCAAGCTTAATGGTGTAACAGATGAGGCCATTAAAATGAAGCTTTTTCCTTTCTCCCTAAAGGATAAAGCATTGGCTTGTTTCAATTCTCAATCACCCGAGTCCATTACTTCATGGGCAAATTTGACAACAAAATTTTTGAAGAGATTTTTTTCCTGCTGCCAGAACTGCCAGATTAAGAAATGAGATCACCAACTTCACAAAATTTCCTAGAGAATCATTATATGAAGCTTGGGAAAGATTCAAAGAAGCAATTAGTAAATGCCCACATCATGGACTTTCGGATAATCTCTTGATTGAAAATTTCTATCTCAGTCTAGATGAGACTTTGAGATCATTGGTGGATGCTACATCAGGAGGATCACTCATGGGAAAAACATATGATGAAGCTAGTGCTTTAATTGAAGAATTAGAATCAAGTGCTCACAACTGGAGCTGTGAAAGGACAAGATCAAAGGTGGAATCTGTTCAAGATAGTGAATCCATGAAACAACTCACTGCTCAAGTTTCAGCTTTAACTACACAAGTGAGTAAACTTGTAGCATCTAGTTCTTTGAATTCTAATCAGGTTGCTACTTGTGAGTTATGCTCAGAACCACATTTGTGATTGTCCTCATGGTAATACATCATCATCAAGTGGAGAGCAACTCAACTATGTTGGAAATTTTGGAAGGGTTAATTATGGACCATATTCAAATACTTATAATCTAGAATGGCGTAATCATCCAAATCTTTCCTACAAGAATGATGCAAATGTTTTCAGCCCCTTCCTGGATTTCAAAGACAAGGTCCCATAAGAAATACTCAGCCTCCACCTCAGCAAAATCAAATTTCAACTGATGAGTTGTTGAAGACTTCCATTCAAACTACTCAGACCACACTCAATAATCAACATGTAATTATTCAAGATCTTCAAGGGAAATTCCATCAACTTGCTCAGCAAATTGGTAATAGACCATCTGGTTCTCTACCGAGCAACATTGAGGAAAACCCTAAAACTGTGAATGCAATTGTTTTGAGAAGTGGCAAAGAAGTTGAGACCGCTGAGTCAAAATTTCAAGAAACTGAGGAGATTCCAGTCAAAGACAAAGGAAAACAAAAGATGGAGGAACCTGTGCAAAAATCACCTAAAGAAAGATCTTATGTTCCACCTATTCCTTTTCCAGGAAGATTGAAGCAACAAAAATTGGATGAGCAATTTTCAAAGTTTCTGGATGTTTTCAAGAAGTTGCAAATCAATATTCCATTGTTAGAAGTGATTCAAGAAATGCCTTCATATGCAAAATTTATCAAGGAATTGCTTACTAAGAAGAGAAGGATTGATGGAAATGAACTAGTGATGCTTACAGGAGAATGTTCCATGATTTTGCAGAAAAGTCTACCTCACTTGCCTACCAAACAAAGAAATCAAGGGAGTTTTACTATTCCTTGCACTATAGGAAAATTTCATTTTGATAAAGTATTTATTGATTCTGGTGCAAGTATTAATCTTATGCCTTTATCCATTTTTCAGGAAATTAGGACTTGAAGAATGCAAGGAGACTCATGTCACCCTGCAACTTGCAGATAGAAGTGTCAAATGCCCACGTGGTATTGTTGAAAACGTTCTGATGAAAGTTGACAAGTTCATATTTCCATTAGACTTTATAGTCTTGGAAATGGATGAGGATCGTGAAGTCCCAATGATTCTTGGCAAACCATTCCTTGCAACCGATAAAGCATTAATTGATGTGGAACAAGGTAAACTCACTTTAAGGGTAGAAAATGATCAGGTAACCTTTAATGTTTATGATGCATGAAAAGATTTGATAAAGGTTCTTGTTATACTATTGATATTATTGATGAGTTTATTTATGAGTCTGTTGAAGAGACTATATGTGTAGAGATTGTGGAATCTGTTTTAAGAAATCTTGATGAATGGAGTGCTGATGAACAAGAAGAAGAAGTTGAGAAAGTGCACCAAATTAAAGGAAGATATTATGAGGAGTTAAGCACTAGTGAAAGCAAGCCAGTACCATCATTGATACAGCCACCAAATCTTGAGCTTAAACCTCTTCCTTCACATTAAAATATGCTTTTCTAGGAACTGAGATTCTTTGCCAATAATTGTTTCATCTTATTTGATAGGTGAACAAGAGCAACAGCTGCTGAAGTTCTAAGGGAAGCATAACGAAGCAATTGGTAGGACTATTGCTGATATCAAGGGAATTAGCCTATAAATTTGCACTCACAAATCTTGATGAAAGCTGAGTACAAACCAACAGTTCAACCATAGAGGAGACTTAACCCAACACTTAAGGAGTGTAGTAAAAAAAGAAATTCTGAAACTACTTGATGCAGGTATTATCTATCATATCTCTAATAGTAATGGGTTAGTCCAGTTCAAGTTGTACCAAAGAAA
>JAMXBD010005260.1:0-20215 GCA_024138025.1 Combretum micranthum
TAAGGATATTTTTACACCTATTAGCTGATTACTCAAACAACTTGTACCGCTAGAAGATGGACAAACAAGAGACTTGTTGCAATATTTACATGTAGCTCTGGGATCATTGGCATCATTATTCTTCTCAAAATGTTCCCAAACCCATGACTTCCTTTTACGCACCTTTGAATTAGCAGGTTGAGGGAGAGGCGCTTTTGCTGCATTACCATCACCACTTGAAGGTTGAGAGCTCATATTCTCATTACTTAAAGCTAGAGGACCACATTTGAAGTAGAGTCAGCGGTTTTAATCGTTATCCCCAGTGCTAGACATCTACAATAATATAAAAACAAAATAGATATTTTAGGTAAAGATTTTAAAAAGTAGATATATTCAACATCACCCATAAGAATAATTAAAACTGATACAAGATTGAAAAAAAGAATGATTAATAATGCCATATTACAATCATAACAGTCCACCACGAGACAATAAAAGACTATAGCCAGTTTATTGGTTTGACAAAAGCAGTCCGTAGAATTTTCTTCTTAACACAATAAATTAGATCAAAACATTAAATCCAAACCAGCTCCCACTATGAAGGCCCAAACAAACTGAGGCAAAAAAAAATTTTTTCTGCTCCCCCCCCCCCCCCCTCGCATTGTTATGATAATCAAAGGCGATCAGCATAGTACTATGTGCTGACATTAAAGATTCCTCCATCAAATAAAATATAATTCTGTTGGGGCCTTTTGCCAAACAAACCAGTGCTCTCTATCATTCCTCCTTGATTCTTTTGGTTATAAACAGCTTCCTACTTGAAAATCAAAATGGGGTGGTATAATATCAGGTTCCAGGGCTCATGAGTTAGGTAATAAGACCAATAATGTTTGAACTTGCCTCTGAGGAATCAACTCAAAGGGAAAGAAGAAATTCCAACAACAAAGTGCTTTTTGAATGTGTTATTAAAGTAGTTTTTCCATTCCCACAACTCCACTTTCAATTTTCATTTGCAAAACCAAAAAGTCTGTTCTCATATCTTCCATGTGCTACCTTGCAGATAGATGGTTACCAATTTACAATAAATCGATTCTGTCTGCCTAGGACCAGATGTCCTATTGTCTCTGAATGAGATTCTTACACTGATCATGCAGCTTGATTCCTGATTTTGAAGTATCAAAATATGAAGATGCTCCTGATATTTAAACTATTGAGCTAAATAGATTGTCAACATGCTTCATATACTAATATCTGGAGATCTATATTCTTCACATAACTGGATTAGCAGTAATCCATTATCCCCTTGGAATGTGAAAGCAAACATTCGACTAATCCAGAAGAAAAATTAACTGGCGTCTTACAGTGGCTAATGTTATAGAATGCAAATGAGTCCCGAATGACAAGATACCACAAGCATGTTCATAGCAACCAAAAACACAAATGCCATTGCTTTCTTCAATAAGGAAAGGTCATTCCACATTCTTGTGAGGAGAGTTAGAGCAGATTGTATATTTAGTACTAATTACTTCATTAAGTAGCAGTAACCTAGAGGAAAACAATTGAAAGCAAGTTGCAAAAAAAAAGCGCGCACACTAACACCACACTAGATCCAATAATTTGAGAGGACTACAAAAAATACGACATTTTTTTATATTACATACACAGAGTTGAATATCCAACATGGTTCTCAACTGGTAACATAGAAAAGAAATCCAGAAACAAAAACCAATTATGCCGTTTCCAATGGTTAGATGACTAAAAACAGAGTTAGAAAAACAAAACCATTTAACCGCAGAGAAACATGAAACCTAAACAAGCACCAGATGATAAAGATTGGTAAACCACAGAGCAAACATAAATAAGATTCAAAACAGTCTCCAACACAATTCCATTGTCCAAAGTCAAGTTGACAGCTAAAGAGAGTATTTAGAGAGACATTTAATGCTTTCTATACAAAGAAAGAAAAATCACTATTATCCTATATCAGTAATTCCCATACTTAAAAAGCACTAATGACGAGCCACGACAAAAGAAATATTCCTAATTCCAATCAACTAATAAGAAATCTACCAATAATCAGTCTCTTTACAACTTTTGAAGAACCTTCTTCATGAGTAAAGTTTCAATTTCTTCGTGGCAGCAACGAGACGACTCAGACAAGAGAGGAGACCGAGAGGAGAGGGAGAGCTGGACTGCTACTGCTACTCTGCTAGAGAGGAAAGGAGAAGGGAGGCGGCACAACACCGAATAGCCAATAGCCAATAGGGTAGTTTAGTTTTAGGGTTTTGTGATTTTTTAATTTATATTTATCGAAAAATCAATTATATTTATATATATTATATATATTTACAAATAACGGATTGGTTAACCGAAACCATCGGTTTTTTAATATTAAAAATCGAAACCGAAACCGAAACCGAAACCGAAAATTTTAAAATTCCAACCCTAAACCGAAACTGATGGACCGATTAACCATTTTTTCGGATTGGTTTTTCGGTTTCGGCTCAGTTTTTCAGTTTCACCGGTTTTTTTGCACACCCCTAAGGTTGAGTGGTTAAGAAACTTCTTCCAAAATATTCCATTAGGCTTAACACTATACCATAGGTATCCATGCATTGTGATTGTTAAGTGACAATATCCATTGCTAAGAATAAGAACTTTAATGGGAAGAATGGACATATTTGATTGAAACATGATGTCATGATGCAGCTGTTAGGAGATGGAATTATTTCTATAGATTATGTGAAGTCAGAAGTGAATTTGGCCGATCCTTTGACAAAACCTTTGGGAAGAAAATTAATAAGTGAAACATTGGGCGAGGTATCAACAATGATGGTAACCCAACCTATATGATTGAAGATCCCACGAAATAGGTTCATATGGATAATAACAAGTCATTAGTTAATTTTTATAGCACAATACATTATGTCCCTCCTATGGTATGTGTAGTTCTAAACTGCGAAGAAATTGAGATTGAGTTAAACTCTTAATAAAAGTTCCATATCCTTTAAAAGATGGTTTATTTAATGGAATGACCTATATGAGTATGGAGTAGCACTGCTCCTATGAGATTTGTGGCAAAATCTCTAGAGCACTTGTGAATAACCAAGTAAATTCATGACCTATTAGTGTAAAACCATGATTGAGTAGCAAAAATTTTTGTGGAGTATGATGTAATTAATGAGCATTTTAGCTTATAGTAAAGTCTCGGTTCATAAAAGCATTAAGCTTCACCATTTATTTGTACGTTACGTCCCATTTTTCTAGTTCGATTCATAATCTTAAAGACACTGGATTCGAAGCATTACACTCATATAAGAAACCTAACATTTCTTTTTCTCTTTATTATTATCCTTTTGAAATATGTGAGGGATCATTGAATGTGTTAGTAATATATTTCAAAAGGATTTTTTTCCTACATTGCTTAAAACTAAAACATTTCATTAACTAATTAACCAATTCAATTTTATGCACTTGTAAAGAGCAAGGTAAAAAAGGATGAACTCCTTTGCATGAATATTGAGCTAAAAGTCTAAATCTTGTAAAAATCGAGATTTGTCTCTCTCCCCCCAATCTTCATGCATAGAAAAATATAAGGCCTTAATTTTTTGAATCAATACTTTTACAATTCAAGTGGTAATTTGAATTCCAAGTTTTTGGTTTGCTCATTGTAGGTGTTATTGAAAATTATACTCGTAATAGGCATACTTAATTTTAAATTGTACCAGTTAAAAACACTATCATATTCATTAAATCTGACCACTAGTCTTTACTTGTTATAGAAGTTGAATATTTTCAAAAGACCAGTAAATATATATTTTTTTTTCAAAAAAAAATTATGCATTTATTTTTTTACACTTCACTTTTCCTCTTTTGCTGCTTTTCGAATTTTCACATGCTATTATTAATTTCTCACCACTGCTACAAGAGTTTTTTGAATCGTAGGAGATACACTCTTTTATTGTTTACTATTTTTTGTGTAGGGCAAGATATCCTTAAAGACAGTACCTAGTATACCTCAAGACTCAAGTAGTATTTTTTATCACCTTAATCAATTACTCTCTCTCGCTTGCCATTTCTCCTCTTTTGGATAATTTTTTATTGACATATTACTATTAGAAAAGTTGACAATAAATTTTATTGAATACAATAGCCCATATTGTTTTTATTTATTACATTGTACTAAAGTTGATTTTTTTGAATTTTTGAATTGTTTGTTTTATTACAATTGATTGTTTATATGCTGTTGCAACCACATATTGTATAATTGTGAGAAGCATCATTCTATTGAATAACATATTCTTTTATTTGTACATTTAATGTTTATTTGTTATAGAATTGCATGTTGTGGTTTTTGTTTCTAGATTCTTTTGTTTTACTATGGAACAATGATGGGATCAAAGTTGTAAACTTAAAATAGGTGAGTTATAAATCTTTGCAAAAATATTCTTTGATTTGATGAACCAAAAGAAAAAGGTCCTAATAAAATATTGGCAAACAACCTTTCAACTATCTCATAGAGTACTATATTGCATCTTTTGGTTATCAAATTATGGGAGTGGCAGTGAAGAATACTTGAAATTTTTAATCATTTCACTTGATTAATGACTTCAAAGAAGTATTGCTAATCATAGTCATGTGATATATGCATGGCAATGAAAATTTTGATGTAGTTTGACTTTTTATATAGGAATGTTATGTAAAATTAAAAAAAAAAAAGATTGATGTACTATTTTATAAAAGATTGATGCAATCAAAGTTTTAAAGCAACATAAAAATTATAAAGCATGTAAACTATTTAACAATTGTCATTTTCTTATTAATAAACTTCTAAAATGCTAAACAATTTGTCTTTTAAAGTTCAAAATTGAGAAAAAAAAAAAGTAGCAACAAGATTGTCATGTTTGCAATTGCATCTATTAATGGAATTAACTAAATAAACAACAAATAGGAAAGTGAGTTCTTTAAGGGAAATGGACCATTAGGTAAGTTCTTGTATTGTAAATTAAGAGTGTATTTGTTTTCTTTGCAAAAATGAGTGAAAACACAACAAAAAAAAAAATCACTTAAATTCGTGTGTAAGTGTCAAGTGAAGAAAGTTCAAGAATAAGGGTAAAAGAAATTAAGTAAATAATTGAAAATTCTTTTTATGCATGTGTTAGTGTCTCTTCTGGGTTAGGAATGTATTGTGATGTGTTTTGGATGGAGATTGAATGTTAGATTTGGGCAGTAATGTTTTTGGTTTGGTCTAGGAGCGAATAAGATGGAGATTTTTAGCAACTAGCAACATTAGAAAAGTAAATGGATGGAAACATGTCGCGACCCTATAGGGGTCCTAGTAGGATTTTCCTGAATCATCGTATCACGTGTGTACCCGCAACATGAGGATTGCCTTGTAAGTCAGAGTTTATAAGACTCTAATTAATTATCCTCTCATTGTATTATACATATAAATTCATTATGAAAATAATTTATTGGATATCAAAACTTCCACAGATCACAAAGATCGCAAAGAATCAGATATCCTACCAAATGACAAGATAAGGTAAACCTAGGTTTAACACAAAATATCAACTAGTTTTAAGTTAAGAAAAAGACTACATTTTCATGTTTATTCTCTCAACTAGGTTTAAACTATCAAATTCTCAATCTTCTATTAGTCTTGTACAACTTGACCATTGTCACGCTCTGTACTCAAATCCTATCCCATCCATGTATTTAACTTACCTGCAAAAGCAAACTGTTGGGGAATCAGCTACAACTAGCTGAGTGAAGTATACCCTCGCTCCATACCATTCAAGCAAAAGCAAAAAAGTTATTAAACAAGCATATGCAATGCAGACAAGCAAATGAACAAATATATATGGCCAACCGATAACCGTATATGTAAACCCCAGGAATCTAAGTAGTTAAGAAAACCCCGGGAATTGGAAGCAAAACCCTAATCCGATCCAGTTTGAGTCTAGTAAGAGAAGCTTAGAAACCCTAAATCCGGCTTTCCTTCGGTTTCATAATAAAAGAAGTTTTATAAAGTAAATGAAGTTAAATTATTGTTCTAAAGTATATTATAGACCTTTGAAAGTTTTAAATTCGGGAATTTTTCAATTCCGGGCCTTCCCGAGCTCAATTACGAAAAAGCGTGCCCCGAACCACGTATTCAGAAAAATGTTCCGGAATATTCATTAGAACCATAATTTTATAAGGATTCCAAAAATATCAATTTTATAATTTTCCGACTATAAAAATTACAGTTATAGCTTTTCCCGTGTTTTCGTTACAACCGATAAAGTAGATGTCTTGTCTACTATTCACAAGTACAACCTACACTACACACTACCCATACCCTATTCTTACATCCTTACAACTACTCATTTCAATTTTCTTTTCCAAGAATTTTTGTCTCTTAATTAATTGTCACATTTATTACATTTTAATTATCTAAATTACAAAATTTCAAAATTTCAAAACACACACACACACACAAGCAATGGCCGGCACCCCCCCCCCCCCCCCCCCCCCCCCCCCGCGCCGTTTCCTTCTCAATTCAATTTATTTTTACTCTATTTATTCAACTAAAACCCTAATTCATTTAATATATAAAGCTAATGTTCATTTCTCTCTTCATTTTACTTGTTTCAAATTTTACAAAAGAAAAAACTCTCTCTTTCTCCCCCTTAGCTGCTGTGAGCCTCCCCCCCTCTTCCTCTCACATTTTCAACTCAAGACTTCTTCATTTCTACCTTTGATCTTCATTGGTATGTTGATTTAAGCTTTGATTCTTCCTAAATCTTGTAATGGCAAAGCTATATCTTGTGTGTTTTCTCATTTAATCCCAATGAGCTCATGCTAGGGACATGAAAACACATGAACAAGAATATTGTAGACACCCAATTTTTGCCCCAATTAATTAAGGCTTAAAATTTAATTAAATTCATTTTCCAAAAGCCTTAAGTATTGATGAAGTTGGCTAAGTGATCAAGGCACAGGCCAAATGGCCTGTTGGTTAAACATGCGGACCCAAATGCACACTCAAGCTCAAGGACACAGGTTCAAACCCTAGCAAAGGCAAATTTTTGCCTTTTTTATCATTTTAGTCTTTTCATTTTCCTCAAATGTGACTCTTGCCTTACTTTGCATCAGTTTTTACCTGACAAAAAATCATTGATTGTCAAAATTGATGATGGGATTGCAAAGTGGTTACAAAGTGGTTACAAAATTAGTGCAAAAAAACAACCAAACGTTACAAAATTCAATGTATAAAGTATTCAATTGCACATGAATGAGGAGTTACAAAAATTGAGTGGATGAATCTGGCATGGAATATGAAAATAATCATCAATTCATCAGTTTCAAACAAATTAATCATGGATTTTCTAATTAAATTCGTGAAAAATCAAGGGGCAAAAATCAATTCATTTTCGAAACTGTTCGAAACTGAAAATTGAGCTTGCAACCTATAAATAGGAGGTCCTAGGAGCAAAAGGCACAAGTCAATTTCAGAAGAACACATACATAGAAAAGCCAATTCGAAATTCTTGAAATTAGGGTATAAAATTCGAATTTTTCAAATTCGAATTGATTAGATCAGTTTTAATCCAAATTGAGTGTTGTAACAATGTTAGAAACTTTATTTGGATGATTTAGTGTGCTTAGATTTGTTCGAATTGATCGGATTTCTCTCTGAAAATTTTTTATTTTGTTCTTCAAACGCCGCCGTACAACCACCACCGGAACCGCCGCTTGCCGCCGTTCTGAGTGAACGCCACCACCACCAAAGGACGCGCCGTCGCAGCAGGAGTCGGGCCGACAAACTTCCAGCCACCGAGGACCACCGGAGCCGCCGGAATCCGCCCCGAAAAGTCGCGTCATCGTCTTCTTCACCCGCCGAGCTCCGAGATCCGACCCGAAAATCCGAACCCAACCCGGTCGGTCATCGGTCAACGGTCGTCGGTCATCGGTCAACGGTCAACTCTGATCGGACGGTCCAGATTCAATCAAGCAGATCAGACGGCCCAGATTCAATCAAGCAGATCAGCGGCTCAGATTTGATCAAGCAGATCAGACAGCCCAGATTTCATCAAACAGATCAGCGGCTCAGATTCAATCAAGCGATCAGCGGCCCAGATTTCATCAAGCAATCAGACGGCCCAGATTTCATCAAGTCAGACGGTTCAGATCGAGTCAACAAGCGATCAGACGATCCAGATCGGTCAGCGAGATCAACGCTCCAGATCTCGTCCGCTTCATCCGACGGTCCAGGTTAATCCGCATTATTTTATTAATAGTTTATTATATAATTAATTTCAGAAAATAATAAAAAATAACAAAAAATAGTAAAAAATTTATAAAAATTCATAAAAAATTCAAAAAAAATTCAGAAAAATACAGAAAAATCAAAATATTTATTTTTATATAAATTATTTTTTTGATATTTTTTGAATATTTTTAATATGTATTTATACATAAATTGTCCTAGAAATGCATATTTAATGCATGAAAAATATTTTTAATATATTTTAAATTATTATATTATGTGATATTTTTTTAAAAAAAAATAATGATAAAAATAGATAAAAATGACAAAATTGGATTTTCCAAAACCAAAATTTTTTAGAAAAAAAAAAAATAAAAAAATGATTTTTGGACTTAGAAAAATTATATTTTCATAAAATAAAACAAAATCAATTGATTAGATCATAGGATCATCAAAAATAATTTTCATAAAAATTCAAAATTTAATAAACTTAAATTGAAAAGAGTTCAAAAAATTAAAATTGATCAACAAATTAAAGTTTTTTTAAAAGAACTACGTTTTGTCTGATCTCGATTAGCGAGTACGTAGGCACCTGCGGGGCGACATAAAAAATAAAAAAAATGTTTTTGTTTTTTAATATTGTGAATAATTATTTTGTAAATATAAGTTTTTGTTAAAAAAAATGAAATCTATTTGTTGATATTGATATTGATATTCTAAAAAAAATAAATAAAAAATAAAGAAATAATAAAAAATAAAAATGAATGATTTGATTTGTAAATATTTGTGCTATAATGTTTTAATTAGTTGTTTTGAGCATGAAAAGGATAAATTAGAAATTTAAAATTCCAAAAGTGGTAACCAATTTGGTTTTAATAGGTTAGCCCCCGAATCCATGATATCTGGTTTTAAAAGTTGATTTTTTAAATCAAATTTTCGCAGACTAGTAGTTAAGTTAGGATCAACCGACCCATTGATCCTAGCTTTTTATTTTTTCCCGATTTATATCGGGTGGCGACTCTAAAATTTTTTTAAAAAATTTCTTTTAACCCCTAGTCGAGGATTCATGTTAAATGGGTTCGGGTTTAATGTGAATCGGGTTAGGAGAAATGAACCAGATAAGATGAGTGGAAAAAATCCAGGCTCGACTGCTTGGCGACTCCACTGGGGATTTGATAAATTTTTTTTTTTAAAAAAAAGAGGGCTAGCCACTTAGGAATTTTAAATTTTAAATTTATCCTTGCTCAATTTTTGTAAATATATGATTTTTTGTATATTATCTTAAATAATTGTTTGGTAATATATATTAGCCTTGCAAAATATGAAAAAAAAAAAAATGAAAACAAAGTTTGATTTCTTAGTTTGCATTTGCATTTGCATTAGCATAAATGTGTGCTAGATACGGTCGTACCAGGGCCCTTAAGAGCCTAAGCGAGGAGGACGAAGTAAGGTCCGGGGCTGTGGCTTTCCACCCTCTAGATCAAGAAATGTCCTCCCACTCCGGTTTAGCATCACTAAATCGGGGAACCTATAGAACCTTACCAAATCATGCATTCATTAGCATGGGATATGACCAACTTTTTTCAAAAAAAAAAAAATGAAATTGAAATATAAATGTACACATGTAGATACTAAAAAAAAATAAAAAAGAAAAAAAAATATATAAAAGCTGTCAAAAAATTAAAAATTTTTGTAAATATTAGCTTATACCTTTTAAAAATTTTCAGAAAATGATGTCTTCAACCGACAGTAGTGATAGCCTATGGGCCCGCCTTATTAGAGAAAATCGAGTGGAACCTTTCAAGGATCCAATGCTCCTACTGGACCGATGGTTTGTCAGTTTTACTCCAATCCAAAAGTCTTTCATTGAAGATAGGTTAGGCCCAATCCTCAGCCTACCAAAGATCCATGTTCCATTCACCATGTTCCGGGCCCTCACTCATCTATGGAACCTGAAGAAGCTGTCTTCCGTTTGGGTCAGCATGTACTTAGCCCAACCATTGAAGAATATACTAGGCTACTCCAAGCACCTCCTACCTCTGAAGGAATCTATTTCCAAATTTCAAGCATAGCCCGGTCCGTGTTATATCAGAGTTTTTGGGATCAAGAGGGGACCAATTATTGAAGCCATCAAAGATTGTAATGAATTTGCATCCGCTTAACCACACTGATGGACTGGTTTGGGACTCCTGAATATTTTAAAAGCAACCGATCCACTTTCAGTATACCACTTGAAGTTTGGGAAGAAAACGGGTTAATGCCTTCATAAGCTGCTTTTGCAACCATTCTCTTCCCTAATGGCAATTTGTTCATCCACTTCCGGGTCATAGAGCTGGTTTCTCAATATTTAGCTGGCAAATCCTATGTTCCTGCTCTTCTAGCCGAACAAGTCCGTAGTCTCAATCACATCAAGTCTAAAGGACAAGGCAAGTTCAAAGCAAGCATGCACTTAATCATGGTTTGGTTTGCTAGCCACATTAAGCACTATGGAAAAGACTTGGCTAATGGATCCCTCATCAGCCTGAAATATGATCTCATCCAATCCTTTGCTGAAAGGGTCCACATGGAAGATGATCATCCTTTATGGGATATAATTGCCATTCTTGAAGACATGCCACCTGAAGACATGATGTGGCAAGCTCGCTGGTTCAAAAGCCCTGCAGCCATCCTAAGTTGCAAGGAATACATGGCAGTACCCCTAATTGGACTCACCGGCTGTACTGGTTATTACCCCAAGTGTTATCAGACAGTATGGTATGCTGCAAGATATTACTGTCAAGCCTAATTTGGAGCAAGTCACTCTAGATTATTTGGATCCAACCAAGATACTACCAGCTAAAGAATTCAAGCTAAATCAAATCCGAGCTATATGGGAAAATAGAGAGGTGAAGCCGGTTTTTGAAGTCGAGCCAGAAAATAAGGAAACAAGAAGTATAGAGCAACCAGGTGGTATGTGGCTAGCCAAATGAAGAAGAATAAGGATATTCGATATGAAGCTCCCGATGTCCTTCAACCAGCACCATCGGAACCTGACCCTGAAACAATTGCTTACATGGAAGCTGTTTCGGCTCGCCTGGAAGTATGTCACCGAGATTTCCAAGAAAGAGAGAGGGAAATGGTGGATCGCCTGCAAAGTGCTGGAAGCAGAATTTCATTCTTAGAGGCTGAGTTGAAGGCAGCTCAAAAGAAAATTCTAGCCCTGGAAGACAAGATTGTTTGCCCCACTAAGACAAGAAGACTGGTTTAGTTGATTTAGGTTTAGTCCTTAGGAATCAAGGTTCTTTGAAACCATTAGAAAGTAGTTTTAATTCAGTTTCTAAACCATTAGAGTTTTTGTTATGTTAAACATTATCTTTTAATACAAATTTTTTTAAAAAAAAATCATTGGTCAATATCCCCATTTGCATCTGTGTGATAGCATATCTGCATTCTTGCATATGTATATTAATTCATTTATTCTAAAAAAAAAATATATATAATAAATGATAAATGTCCAGGTCTAGCAAATTCGAGTTTAAAAACTTGAAAGATAGCGTCCAAGCCGGTTAGGAGCCCTATTGTTACCAGATCCCGAGCTAAGATGTCTAACACCGGGAGTAACCCCACAGACCAGACCAATGAACAAAGACTCAACACCGTGGAACAAACCCTCCTTGGAATTGCTGAACAGATGCAGGCTTTAACACAGAGTCTTGCCCAACTCAAGACCCCTACAACTCCTGAAGAATCCTCAAGGGCACAGAAAGGAAAAGAAATTGAGGGGCAGCTTATTCAGCAAGAGGAGTCATCAAATGAGTTTAATGCGGCTGAGTTGAAGAAAGAACTGGAAGCTCAGGCTAAAGAAATGGAGAGAAAATGTTTGAGAAAATGAAGACGTTCGATGGTTTTGATCAAACCGCGATCTGAATTTGCCTCAATATGAGGAAGGTGCCTTCCCTGAGAAATTTAAGGCACCGGAATTTGAAAAATATGACGGGACAGGTTGCCCTAATATGCATACCAGATTGTATGTGCGACGAATGGGGCAATATGCAAAGTTTGACAAGCTGATGGTGCAAACTTCCAGGACAGTCTTACTGGTGCTGCTTTGGCCTGGTACGCCCAATTAGACCATCAAGAAATTGATACTTGGGACAAGTTGGCTAGGGCGTTTTTAATCAGTATAAGTTTAACATTGAGATGGCGCCCTCGGTATGGGATTTAAGCAATCTGAAGAAGAAGAAAGAAGAGACTTTCAAGGAATATGCTCAGCGCTGGAGAGCATTGCTGCAAGGATCACCACCCATGCCTGAAAGAGACCTCACTTTCACTTTTATCAACACGCTAGAGGAACCTTTCTTTTCCCATCTGATTGGGCATGCATCAGCAAGTTTCTCAGAAGTGGTGATAGCTGGGTGCAGAATTGAGAATGCAATTTCAGCAGGGAAATTGCAACAAGAAAAGAAATATACTGCACCGAGAAATGCTCCGTACAAAGGGAAGGATTCAACCGTCAGCATGGTCAATACTTCAGATGCAACTGGCCCTACTAAGTCTTTCGTGTTGTCAACAAATCAGAATCAAAATCAGAATAAGGATCAGACTCAACAAAGTGCAGTCCCAAATCAACAATCAAGGTTCAGCAGGCGGAACTTCACTCGAATTCCGGTTCCCCTTAGCCAAGTATTAGCTAAATTAAGGGCCGATAATCTGATCAATCTTGAAGTTCCTAGGGAACTTAAAGCCTAGATATTACAATCCTGAGCTGAAGTGTGAATATCACATGGGGCAAATCGGGCATTCAACAGACAGATGCTGGAGGCTTAGGCATAAAATCCAAGATCTTATTGATGCAAAAGTCATCCAGTTGGATTTCGTTGAGACTCCAAACGTCTCTACTAACCCACTGCCAAACCATGGACCAGTCATCAATATGATCACCGCTGAAGTGCCAGACAAGAAATCAATCTGGATGAGTTGCCAATCACCATAGAACAAGTAGCATGGAACCTTCGCCAGAAGGGTCATTTGCTCAATATGAATTTAAGAGACCGCACCAAAACCAGGCCTGCTATTTACAAGCTACTACAAGAAGGAACTATTAAAAAAGAAGAGATTCTGGAAATGTTGATCCCGAAACCAAGGAGATCGAGCACACAGGCTGAGTTATGGGAAAGGTATCAGGCTGGAGATCCAACCATTGGAACCCTGGGAAATGATGGAAAATACCAGTATTTAATAGATTACTGGTTTGAGCCCCGTGTCTATGCTGATGCTCCTCCAACTGGATGGGGTCCAGAATTTGAAGAGGAAGATAAGAAAGCAAAAGAAGACGAGTTTGTGTATGATCGAAGGTGGACCTAGATCCATCAAAATCGAAATAGGCAAAGGTAGTGAAGATGGATCAACTTCATCAAAGCCTAAGAACTATACCTTTCACATACCCCTTGCTGTGAATGAGTATAAAGCCGCTCCATTTGATTATAAGGCGGTAAATCATGCTTCAATGGCCATGGTTGGTGGCCTTACTCGCTCAGGAAGAGTTTATGAATCGACCGGGAAGAATGCAACTGTGAATATGCCACAGCAGCAAAATGAAGAAGGGAAGAAAGATGAAGAGAAGTCAGCATTGGCAAAACTGATGAAAGCAAGTGAATACAAGGTTGTCGAGCAGTTGGCCAAAATACCTGCCCAAATATCGCTCATGAGTCTGCTGATTAGCTCTAATGTACACCGTGAGGCTCTTTTCAAAGCCTTAGAAGAAGTGAAAGTTCCAGAAGGTGTATCAGAAGAAGCCTTGGGGCATATCATCAACTCAATCTTTGCAAATGAGCAAATCATTTTCTCATCTGAAGAACTGGGAGAGGAAGGAGATCAACATAACAAGGCCCTATTCATCGTAGTCAAAAGCTGTGGAAAGATCGTCTCTCGAGTATTAGTTGACAATGGATCCTCCACTTTGAATGTGTGCCCCTTAGCCACTTTGAGCTTATTGGAAATTGAACCGTCAGACATCAAACCAAGCTCTATTGTGGTTCGTGCTTTTGATGGATCAAAAAGATATAATAGGTGAAGTGGAGTTAGAAGTCATCATCGGGCCTCAAACTTTCATTATTCCTTTCAAGTGATTGATATCCCCAGAACATTCAATCTGCTGTTGGGAAGACCATGGATCCATGCTGCCAGGGCAATACCATCAAGCCTGCACCAGAAAGTTAAGTTCATAACCAATGGTCAACTCATCACTGTTATGGGAGAACAGGATTATGCCATTTACAAGGAGACAGCTGTCCCTACATTGGAAAAGAAGGAGAAGAAGACTTCGGGCTTCAAATGTTTGACGAAGTCTGTGATGATGATGATGAGAAAGAAACTCAGGTGGGAACCTTTGGACTGGGTTATTCCCCCACTTGTGCTGAAGTGGCAAAATGAAAAACCAAATGAGAAGAAGGAAGCTCGACAAGGAATATGATCCAATCATCAAAATTCCTCACATCAGCCATTCCTTTCCAAAGCCACATCATATCCAGCAGCCAGATGATATCAAAGAAGATGCTTCATCCAAAGAAATGATCTTGAGAAATTGGTTCTCTATGCCTTGCGCTAGTATTAAGTCTTTTAAGTAAGAATTTATCTAAGACTAGATTTGTGTTTCGTGTTTTTCAGTATTATGTGATGCTCAAATAAGTGTACTTAAACACCGTCCCAGTTTAATAAAATTTATTTCCATTTGTGTTCTCACATATTCTCATACATTCCTCATTCATATTCAACCAGATTCGACAATTGTGATGAAGTTCAGGGATATCTCGCGCGTATAATTAATGAAAATATCAATATCACCTCTAACTCTACTGGGTTAGATGTTGAAGATGATATTGATTATCAATTTAGAACACAAGAAATTTGGCAAAATTTTGAACAAGGAAGGATTGAAATTCCCGAAACCATTGAAGTGATTAATTTGGGAACAAGTGAAAACCCTAGGAATCTGAGGATAGGGGGAAAATTGCCTGAGAGCACGGCACAAGATTTAACCAAGTTATAGCCGAATACTTGGATGTTTTTGCATGGTCGTACAGCGATATGCCTGGTTTAGACCCATCCATTGTGGTTCACAAATTGCCAACAAAGGAGGATTTTAAACCTATAAAGCAAAAATTAAGGCGATTTAGGCCGGATTTACTCCTCCAAATCAAGGATGAAGTAAAAAAGTTGCTTGAAGTAGGATTCATTGAGGTTTCTGATTATTCGGATTGGGTATCAAATATAGTGCCAGTACTTAAGAAAAACGGGAAAGTAAGAATCTGTGTGGATTTCAGAGATCTAAACAAAGCAACCCCGAAAGATAATTTCCCATTGCCTCACATCGATGTTTTAGTGGACAATACCGCTGGAAATCATCTATTTTCATTCATGGATGGATTTTCAGGGTATAATCAGATATTAATGGCCGAAGAAGATAAGGTCAAAACCACATTCGTTACAGCCTGGGGAACTTTTTGTTACAAGGTCATGCCTTTCGGTCTCAAGAATGCCGGGGCAACTTATCAACGAGCAATGCTTGCTATACTTCATGATATGATGCACAAAGAGGTGGAAGTATATGTAGATGATATGATCGCCAAGACAAAGGAAGGAGATGATCATGTAGTGGTGTTAAGGAAGCTTTTTGAAAGATTAAGGAAGTTCCAGTTGAAATTGAATCCAGAAAAATGCACTTTCGGAGTGACATCTGGAAAATTATTAGGATTCATGGTTAGCCAAAAGGGGATAGAAATCGATCCTGATAAAGTCAAGGCGATTCAGGATTTGCCTCCACCAAAAACATTAAAGGAAATCAGAGGCCTCTTGGGAAGGTTGAATTACATTGCTCGATTCATATCACAGCTGACTGATAAGTGCCAACCGCTGTTTAAACTGCTGAAGAAGAATGCCCTAATTGAATGGAATGACGAATGTGAAAAAGCCTTTAATCGGATAAAGCAGTATCTGACGAATCCACCAGTACTGGTTACTCCAAAACCGGGAAACCATTGTTCTTGTACTTGACAATTCTTCCTGAATCTATGGGTTGTGTGCTCGGGCAAAAAGATGAGGAAGGAAAAGAAAGAGCTGTTTACTACTTAGCAAGAAATTCTCAATGGAGAACAAAAGTATTCAGAGATAGAAAAGACCTGCTGTGCATTAGTATGGGTTATGCACAGGCTTAGGCAGTATACGCTCTTCTACTCGATCGAGTTGATTACGAAGCATGATCCATTGCGATACTTGGCACGCAAACCGGCTTTAGTAGGTCGAATCTCGAAATGGCAGATGCTACTTTCTGAATTTGATATCATTTATGTGAATCAAAGTTCAGTCAAAGGACAAGTTTTAGCTGATCAACTCGCAGAAAGCCCGGTTGATGACGAAGAATTAAAGGAACAAGATCAGTTTCCAGATGAAGGCATCAGAATAACAGAAACAGAAGCCGAAAACAACAATTGGAAGTTGTATTTCGATGGAGCAGCCAACGTATACGGATGTGGAATAGGGGCAGTCCTTATCTCACCAAAAGAAGAACAGTTCCCGGCATCAGCCAGATTAATGTTTCCTTACACAAATAATGTAGCGGAATACGAGGCATGCATCATGGGATTAGAAATGGCAATTCAAATGAATATCGAGGAGCTCGAAGTGTTTGGAGATTCATCACTTATCATTTTCCAAACTCGAGGCGAGTTCAAAACTAAGGATCCCAAGTTGATTCCTTATCATAATCACTTGGCTGAGTTAACAGGAAGGTTCAAAGAAATTTCCTTCACTTATGTGCCGAGAACTCAGAATCAGTTTGCTGATGCATTGGCTACTCTGGCCTCTTTGATCCAATTCACTGAAGGAGTAAGAATACAACCTTTGCAAGTCCGAATAAGAAGTGAACCCGCATTCTGTGCTGTGATTGAGTCAAGTGAACCATGGTTTCAAGATATCAAAATTTTGCAAACAGGTATTATCCTGAGTGTGCTACAAAAAGGATCAGAAATCATTGAGACGTCTGGCAAGTCATTTCTTGTTAAGTGGAGATACCTTATACAGAAGGTCATTTGATACAACCCTACTGAGATGTGTAGATGAAAATGAAGCTCAAAAATTAATGGAAGAAGTTCATGAGGGAGTATGTGGACCTCATATGAACGGATATATGCTAGCTAAAAAGATTATGAGGCTAGGATATTTCTGGTTAACCATGGAATCAGACTGTATCAAACATGTGAGATCTTGTCATCTATGTCAAATTACGCAAACAAGATAAATGCTCCTCCAAAGGAATTACAGTCAATGTCAACACCATGGCCGTTCTCAATGTGGGGAATAGACGTAATCGGGCCAATATCGCCAAAAGCTTCAAATGGTCATCGATTCATACTAGTTGCAATCGATTACTTCACCAAGTGGGTTGAAGCTGCTTCATACGCCAGTGTGACAAAAGCCGTTGTGGTGCGATTCATCAAAAGAGATATCATTGCTCGATATGGAACTCCAGAAAGTATCATTACTGAATGGTACAAATTTGAACAACAATGCAATGACTGATTTATGTCAGCAATTCAAGATTAAACACCGGAATTCCACTCCATATCGCCCACAGATGAATGGAGCAGTAGAAGCCGCCAACAAAAACATCAAGAGAATCATTGAGAAGATGACAATCGCATACAAGGATTGGCATGAAATGCTCCCATTAGCATTAATGGCATATCGAACCTCTGTAAGAGTGTCAACTGGGGCAACGCCCTATTCCTGGTATATGGAACTGAAGCTGTTTTACCAGTAGAAGTTGAGATTCCTTCGCTCCAGTATTGGCTGAAACAGAGCTCGAAGAAGCTGAATGGGTTAGACAAAGGTTGAACAGTTAAATCTTTTAGATGAAAAAAGATTAACCGCCATGTGTCATGGACAATTATATCAACAAAGGATGGCTAGAGCATTTAACAAGAGGTTAAGCCAAGAAATTTCCAAGAAGGTGATTTGGTTTTGAGAAAAATGCTGCCAAATGTGCAAGATTCCAGAGGAAAGTTCACACCAAATTATGAAGGACCATATATAGTGAAGAAGGTCTTATCGGGAGGAGCATTAATCCTTTCCCAAATGGATGGACCCAATTTAAAGGATCCTGTGAACTCAGATGCTGTAAAGTTATATATCCTTGATCAATAAAACTTGTCATTTCAAGTGATCAATTGATTTTATTTTAATTAATTATAAGCAAAGTTGATATTCCTGAAATTCTCTGAAGTCGAATCAAAGCCTGAAATTCTTTGAAGTTGAATCAAAGCCTAACCCACAAAATTCTTCTGAACAAATTTCCAATCAAACACCATTTGAATCATCAGAAAAAGAAATTTGAGCATCTTATAATACTGAATGAATGCGTTTATACAGTTTGGTCTATTGATTGTTCTTATTTTAAAAGAAAATATTATGGCAAGAATAACTAATTTTGATAGAAAGTTGAAGCATGTTGGATTGAAAAAAAAAAAAAAAAAAAGAAAAAAAAAAAAAAAAAAGAAAGAAAAAAAGAAAAAAAAGAAAAAAAAAAGAGAAAAGAAAAAGAAAAAAAAAAGAGAAAGGAAGAAAAAGAAAAAGAGAAAGAGAAAGAAACCCCAGAGATTGAAAAAAATCACAAATGCCCCTAGTACTACCTAGACTCAAAATCCATCCTTTCGAGATGGTGACAAAATCCATCCTTTCAAGATGGTGACAAATTCAGAAACATCAAGATGGTGATGAAGACAAAATTCAGAAATTCATTCGCTCAAGATGGTGATCAAGACAGAGTTCAGAAATTCATTCACTAGAAGAATATGTTCAAGACAAAGTTAGAAATCCTCCATTCCAGATGGAAACCAAAGCCCATTGGTCCGGCAAATGACCAAACCAAAGCCCATTGGTCCGGCAAATGACCAAAGCCCATTGGTCCGGCAAATGACCAAACCAAAGCCCATTGGTCCGGCAAATGACCAAACCAAAGCCCATTGGTCCGGCAAATGACCAAACCAAAGCCCATTGGTCCGGCAAATGACCAAAGCCCATTGGTCCGGCAAATGACCAAACCAAAGCCCATTGGTCCGGCAAATGACCAAAGCCCATTGGTCCGGCAAATGACCAAACCAAAGCCCATTGGTCCGGCAAATGACCAAAGCCCATTGGTCCGGCAAATGACCAAAGCCCATTGGTCCGGCAAATGACCAAACCAAAGCCCATTGGTCCGGCAAATGACCAAAGCCCATTGGTCCGGCAAATGACCAAACCCAAAGCCCATTGGTCCGGCAAATGACCAAAGCCCATTGGTCCGGCAAATGACCAAACCAAAGCCCATTGGTCCGGCAAATGACCAAAGCCCATTGGTCCGGCAAATGACCAAACCAAAGCCCATTGGTCCGGCAAATGACCAAAGCCCATTGGTCCGGCAAATGACCAAAGCCCATTGGTCCGGCAAATGACCAAACAAAGCCCATTGGTCCGGCAAATGCCAAACCAAAGCCCATTGGTCCGGCAAATGACCAAACCAAAGCCCATTGGTCCGGCAAATGACCAAACCAAAGCCCATAGGTCCGGCAAATGACCTAACCAATCTCAAAGTCTAAAGGAGAAGCTAAGCAAAAATTGGTTGTCTTTTTGTCTTTGTGGCAAAAGTTTTGTTCAAACTTTACCACAAAGAGGGGCAGCTGTAGACACCCAATTTTTGCCCAATTAATTAAGGCTTAAAATTTAATTAAATTCATTTTCCAAAAGCCTTAAGTATTGATGAAATTGGCTAAGTGATCAAGGCACAGGCCAAATGGCCTGTTGGTTAAACATATGGACCAAACACACTCAAGCTCAAGGACACAGGTTCAAACCCTAGCAAAGGCAAATTTTTGCCTTTTTTATCATTTTTGTCTTTTCATTTTCCTCAAATGTGACTCTTGCCTTACTTTGCATCAGTTTTTCTGACAAAAAATCATTGATTGTCAAAAT
>JAMXBD010005261.1:0-20197 GCA_024138025.1 Combretum micranthum
CATGCTGCCTCAATTTCATTACTAACTTATTTTTCCATCAATCAGCTATTAACCCATTCTTTCCTTCTCAAAGGAAACAATTTGTCAAAGGGAACTTATAGCAGGTCAAAATATGCTTCTGCTATATGGAAAAGCTATACAGAACTGCTAGATAAAGTCAAGCTGCATACCTTGTCGTGCCACAATATTCCATTTCAGCAAGCTTCAAGAGAGCAGCACTGCAGAACCATTAAAGAGTCTGTTCATAACTTGCATAGAAAAAAGACATAAAAAAGCTTTAAGCTGCATCTATAAGCCAAGACGAGTTCAACACACAAGCTCTTAAGCAACTGGACATACCACAAAATGAAACTTTGCAAGTAACAAATAGAGAACATCAATACTAACCCTATGAAGATCTG
This sequence comes from Combretum micranthum, assembly GCA_024138025.1. Lineage (NCBI taxonomy): Eukaryota > Viridiplantae > Streptophyta > Magnoliopsida > Myrtales > Combretaceae > Combretum > Combretum micranthum. The sequence goes on from JAMXBD010005261.1 coordinate 402, forward strand.
CTTGCACGCTGAATAAATAAATTTGTTATGATTCGGAAATTTTTTTTTTTTTTTTTTGGGTTACACGGGGCCCTGTAAAAGGTCAGAAATATCCTGGGGAGAATTTCAATACATTAAAAACACCAAAGTTCTGGAAGCACAATAAACAGAGAAATGAAGAATCGACAAATGAATAACAACTGCACTGTATAGTTCATAATGAGGATTCATAGAGTAAAAAATTAACCAGTACAAACACAGATAAGCCCCTCAAAATACCAATATGTACCGCATATATGCAATGACGATTCGCTATTCAATATATGGGACTGTTTGAGCCACCATGCTAATGTTTAAACTGACAAAATTATAATCGAATTACCTCGAATGGAGCATCGGAATTGAGACCTTGTGGATGACACTACCTACAATGACAGCTTCCCTCAGATTGCAGGTACCAGACTGGCAAAGTTATAAACACATCAGTGAGAATAACTATATATTAGATTCCACTTTAGTTCATAATAATAACTAGAACATGAAAAATTACACCAATAAAAGCTATTGTAGCTATAGTAGCTCAATTAGTTCTAGGTCACAACTTAAGTGACAACAAAGTAGAAGAATTTTCAAAGAATTAAATTGATATTGATATGTACCTCACATAAAGGAAACAAGATGCCTTTATTGAATGCTGCAGGCTTGTATAGAGCCTTCGTTAAAGATTGATACAGAGCAAAATGCAATCTTTTATTCTTTCTAATGTCCTCTCTCATGCGCGGAAGCAATACCAGTTTGTTAAACCGCTCTGCCTTCTTTGCACCCAAATTAGAAGCAAATATCCTCGTAGCCTGATACATAGCATTAGGGGACCACTTCTCTGGTTCAGTCAAATAGAGAACCTCTTCCCATAACTGTGTCGAAGGAATGTGCTTGAATGCTTTAGGAATCTTTCCTGCTGTGTATTTATGAAGGTATTGACCAACTCTATGTATATCAGAAAATACAATACCTCATAAGTTCCCTCAAACTGTACAGATATATTTTAAACAAACTGATTTCAAGAAAAGAGATAACCATACCCCTTGTATAAATCGATGATGGAGCTATCCAACTTCGGAAGAGGTCGGGTTTCTGCAAAATCAGCATTAATGCCAGCCAATTAGAAATGGGATCATTTAATACCAACATCAGAATTACTATCATTAAGCCATCAGCAATATGAGAGGTATTGATCAAGGCGATTTTTCATTAGTCTTATCCACAATTTCAGTTAAAAGAGATCCCTGAAGTCCTGTGTTTAGCATGTGATTAAATACTTTCGTTAAATTTTTGGATTAAGATGGGCCTCATTAGATATTGATTCAGGGTTGGTCTAGTATAAGTAGCTCATTTGCAGAAGTGTTTTAGAGGGTGATGATCAAACTTCTGCAACTATTTTGCTCTAACCTAATGACTTTAAAACAACTTCTCTATATGGTAACAGAGGGATATAGTGATGGTATGACCAGCATACCAACACACAAGCCAACCTATGAATCTCCATAGTTTATGCCATACAGGTAGCCCAAGAAGAGCTATTGGTGGGATTTAAACCCACACCGATGTTTTTCGTGAGTGTTTAGAACCTTAACCACTAGACCAACTCTTTGGGGTAGCTCCAAAACTTATTCAATGTCTATTTGTTTTATTTCTTTTTTGTCGTTTTGACATTTTATTTCTATTATTTTCAAACGGATGTTTGTCGAGAAACAAATACAGATCAATAAAAGATATTTTTACTCATAAACAGATTAAACGGATCAATCCAGATAAGATGTGGATAAAAAGCTGATAATCCAAAAATAGCCCTAATTGTCTCAATATAATTGGTCATCTTTAGTTGCTTCACTATATCTATTGCATCAGTCTTTAAAAGTGAATTATTTTTGCATCATTCAGGACTGAAACAAAGACCTTGCTAGTGAAGTAAATTATCAAAGCTACAATCTAAATAAATCGAGATATTCTTTTTCAGGGGCAAGACGTCCTTCAAAAAGGAAGCATGCTTCATTCTTACTATTTCCCAGATTCAACAAAAACAGTAAATGATATATATAAAGTACTCAATAAATACTTCCATTCTAATCCCCAAAATCCAATATAACAGCATACGAAGTATGTCATAGAATAGAACCTGAAGCAACATTCACGTCCTTTTCCTTCAATTTCTCAACAATGAGGTCCGCAAGTGTCCGTTGAGGACCAGCATCCTTGCTCAAGAAAGCTTCCAGCAATTTCTCATCCTCTTCGTTAATCTCCTCCTAAACAAACAAAATTCAAACTTCAATAAACCCTAACATCACAAAACACGAAAAGAGAATATTAAGAAATTATGAATTACGAACTTCATAATTTCCGAATTGGCTTTGAGTTTCAGAGAATCCACCAAAGTCATCCACATCTTCTTCATCATCCTCACCACCGTGCTGTTCCTCAATAAATTTGGTCGAAAAGTTAGGGTTTCGCTCCGCATCGGCTTCGTCCTGAATCTCCTTCTGTTGTAGCAGTGCTTCTTTGAGGATCTTCGAGCTCATGCCAGATGTAATCAACTTCTTTGCTGTTGGTGCCTCTTGGCGGATTTTGAACGCTTCTTTGAAGATACTACGGTTTCATTGTCGTCGGCAGGAAGGAATGGCTGCGGATTTTGATGCCTCTCTCTCTTCTTCGCCATTGTCACTGGGAGATTGGAGTTTATGATGTCAGCTCCGTTTAGGGATTAAGCTATGGAGAAGAAGCAGTGAAGATCAAGCCTAGGTTAAAGCTAGACAAATCGGCTATAGATCAGCCCGCGGGCCAGCCCGTTTAATTTACTTTAAAAACGAGTTAGGATCAGTTTTTTTCCCGTTTAAAAGTGGGTTAATTTTATCCAACCTTTTTAACCGTCCAAAGTGGCCGGGTTAACTGGGTTAACCCACCAACCCACTTTTATAAAAATAAAATAAATAATTATAGTAAATATGTTTAATGAGATTATTCTTGAGATTAAATTTATGTGTTAATTATAACAAAGAATGATAAATTGATGCACATGCATCATTAAATTTTATAAATATATTATTATTGTTTTAAATGAAATATATTATCTAATAAGTTATTTTAGAAAACTTATTTTTATATAAAAAATAATTAAAAATAATGAAAATTAATCATTAATATATATAACTTATAAAACTCTCTTTTTATTATATATATCTTATTTAATTATATAAATAAGTTAAATGGGTCAACTTGACATTTAACTCACAAAATATTAAGTGGGTTAAAATGGTCAAAAGTAGGGTGGCATGTTTAACCCACGGGCGAAAGTGGGTTGGGTTATCAGGCAATTTTGCCCGTTTTTAAAGTGGCTAAAAATTTTTTGCCCGTTTAAACGGGCCAAATTTTGGCCCGTTTAACCCACTTGCCCACCTCTACTTAGGCTAAGCAAATCTAACTTATAAGTAGAAAGAATTACTTATAATACTTATATAACATGTTAAGTAACTTTTTAAATAACTTGAAGATAAAAATAGACAAAGGTGTGTCCAAATCATTGGATTTTATAAGTCAAGTTTTTCGACCCATAAAATTGATTTATGGATATGTTAGGTATACATTCACCCTTAGCCCTGGTCTAGTTGAGATTCCAGTATTCCACCAACCTGCCCACATGCTAATGTGAAGTCTACTTTTAATTACCATATCAATATTGGTAAAACCAATCTATATAAGTTTTTTATTTTTTTAAATAAAAAATCTTAAGAGATATTAAGAGACACTAATAAAGGTCAGAACTAGTCCACCCCAAAACTGAATTAAGGATGCAATCAAGTAGGTTTTTATAAGATATACAACCGATCTAACCCACTAAAACCTCTAAAGGTTTGACTCTATTCGGTTTTGCAATGACTTTAAAATTTTTTAACAATTCCATAGGGTTTAAAATCGAGTCACTAGTAAAAGTTCCTGTATATAAATAATGCAACTCTAAAATATCTTTTAATTAATGGGCTAAAAACAATTTTTGTAAGCCCAATTTATTACAAGTTAAACTTTGTTTTGCATTCTTTTTACTTAAATTAAGTGAAATTGTTTAATTTTTTTACATTCAAGGTTCCCGGTTACTAAGAATCGGAACCAAATCGGCTTCCACGGTTTTTTATTTCAGTAATTACATTTCAAATCAAGAACTGACAAGTACAGTTCGATTTTTTAATCCAACTGGACCGTAAGGTCGTGTAGCTTAAGATCTCCAAAAGATTGCCTTTCAATTACTTAATAATTTATCTTTGAATATCTTCTAAAGGAGCAGTCATCGGTGTTATGGTTGTAATTTCTCATAATGCATATATGAATATATTTCCATCAATTTTCCCCAAGAATAACCTACGAAAAGAAGGTAACAGGACAAAATTAATATTAATAAAGTGTCATATAACTAAGGTCATACAAGGTCAAGATGTCGTGGAAAATGAGGCCATTAAACTACAAATATTTTCTGCTATTTTATAGGAGTTGGTAGTGATTGGAAAATAAGCCATTGAACGACAATTCATGGATGTGGGACATGAATTGCCATTAGTTATTTTACGTAACAACAATTTCTTATGAATTGTCGTTCTCCTTAAGTAAACACCGTAATAGCAACTTTATGTAAATCGAGGAGTGAATCATTAGTTACTCATATGGTCATATTAAGTGAAAGTGTTGTAAGAGCATTACTTTTTTTAATTTTTGTGAATTCTATTTTATTTTATTATTCTAAAACAATGTTTATATTTTTTTTATAAAGATTAAATAAGTATGAAAGGACCAGTGCAAATAAGAGTGAGCGGATTGTTTTTTAAAAAATTAAATGTGTTAAAGACCAATAGAAGGAGGAGTGAGAGGGTTGCTTGTCATAGCAACTTGGTTGCTAGGCAATCCAACAAACAACCTACTTTATTGCACAACCAATTGTGATATCGCTCATATTTTTTGTAGTTTTTATTATGCACCTAGGGTACATATGCTCTTAGAATTATATTAAAATTTGACTTTGACCCCCAAATTTTTTTTTTTAATACCAAAATCACACCAATCCCTCTTTGGGAAAATAACTTATAAAGTTACTGCTTTATAAGATCTGGTTAGATACTCTAATCAAAATGAACTAGATGCATCATACCCACGTATGTGGTTGTTGTCATTATCGTGGCTTATATATAAATATCGTACTATATGTATTCCTTTTTTAAGGGAAATCAAAAGGAACTATTAACATCTTGAAATTTTAAGCGTGCCACTGACTCGTGGCATTGTGGGTGACACATGGGATGATATAATTCATTTCAGCAGGGCTAATTAGGTGAGTTGGAAAGAATCATTGGGTAGGTTGGAGATGCATATGCATCAATAGATGTATTATGTGGGACATGCCTAGGGATGCGACCGGAAAAGTCATTATAGAGTATCCAATCCGCGACTTGTTAAAAATTCAACCCTATAGGATACAACCTATAGGATCACGGGTCGAGTATGGAAAATTATATGGCGACTCTCGATTTTGGGGCAGATTCAGGTTATAAAAAGACCCGATGGATAATCCTAACCCATGAATATATATATCATTTAATATAAAATATAATAAAATCATTTGGAGATTCAAAAACAATCCTAACCGCCTTTTACTCTCTTTCATTTTCATAGTAACTACCATCCTACTCCGTTACCACTCCTCTGAGTCCTCTCCTATCCAGTCCGTCGCTCTATCTCCACCACCACTCACTACTGCCTTTCTGTCACTTTGTCAGACCATCACCACCATCCCTCTATTGCTTCATCATCACCTCCTCTTCGTGGACCGTGTCCTTTTCATTTTGAAAACACTACACTAAAGCCGCCATCACCATTACAGCTCCATACATTACTCGCTTCATCGGTCACCATGACTCATCAACCGATCATCAAACCCAACACCCACCACTATAGGAATTTTCGCAGACCTGATATCCGAACCTCCCCAACCCGATAGATTTTTTTTTTTTAATTTCTATCCACTTTTAGTTAATCACTACAATTATTCCCCTTCATCAATTAAAGTTATGATGTCCGCAATATCAATATTTTAAGAATATTATATTACTAATCAATCAAGCATATGCTGGAGGCATATTCTCACCATTTTATGGATATATTTCATGCCTATTTTTCCCTACACAGGATATGGAATTGTTTGGGTCAATCATAATAAGGTATTTTCAACAATAATATAGCAAAAATAGGGTGAATTTCTACACATTCACGCAGTAAACATACCCATCAAATAACAATACCAACTCTAACAAATAAGATGTCCAAATAGTGTGTGCTGCACATGACACCTACAGTGCAAGTCTTAGAATTTGCCTTGCATATAATGCTTCCAAAAACAGAAAAAAGGAGAAAGAAAACATCTCGAAACTTCCCAAATTAACACAAACAAAAGTATCAAGCAGGCTCTGAAAATATCCCCGCAAAAAATAAATAAATAAATAATCGTTCAACGTAGCAAAATAGACAACAACTTCAAACCAAAAACCAATATGAAGTTCATTCAATCTTCAGGGATGCCACAAAATAGCCAACAACCTTAAAATAAAAACCACATAGACTAGTATTGTCCATCTGCAATCAAATACAATGATAACACCTATTTCATAAAACAACAAGAAATCAATATATCTACTAGGATAAAAGAAATCATGTTATGTTTTTAGTGGCATCATTTCACTCACATTTCAAACATGGTGCATGAACTGAAACCTTAAACCGTCGACAAATGTGTGAGTGTGTGAGTTCCCTTGCGTGTAAATTGCAACTCAAATCCAAAATCAGAATGTATTCCACATCACGGATCCTCATCGTCATTTTTAGCCATTTTGCACCGATAAGTCAAACATCAAAACTGTGAAAAGTTTATCAAAAACCTAACAAATCACTCGGCCAAATTATCCATGATCCTGAAAGACAGATTTTTCAATGACATTTCCCGTTCTTCAGTTAGCATCAATTAAGTCAAACACATCACAACGTAAGAGGAGCATTAAATATGCCAAAAACTCAACTCAAGGTGTGTAATTAACACTAACCAAACGAATAATCATATCAAGACAAGACCTTTCCAAATCTCAAGTGATCCACATCAAATTGTAAGACAAACCCATGCACCAAAACCTACTGAAACATCTGAATCTAACTCTAATTCAAACCAAATCAATGCAAAATTGACCCCATCGGTGAAAATAACAAAAACCCAAATAAACAAACAACATGACCAAAAAGTTAAGATTTTGAACTTACCGATCTAAACCCTTTCCGAAACAGAACATGGAGCAAAACATCATACCATAATACACTAATCAAATCAAATCATGAAACCAATTTATTAAAAAAAATCCCTAAATTACCAAATTAGAAAAAAGGAAATAACAAATTCCCCAATTTAATAAACAATCACACACCAAATCAAAGGTTGATCTTGGGCTGTCGTCCTTGGGTGTACTACCAGAAGCAACCAGCGCGGCGGAGGTTGATGTTGAGGCTATTGTCAACCAGAAGCAACCAGCTACGGCGGGGGATGTCGGGGCTGTCGTCACTCGTCCGTTGCTATACTACCGAACCCAGAAACATAGGCCATTACGCGAGAGAGATAGAGAGAGAGAGAGTGAGAGAGAGAGAGAGAGAGAGAGAGAGCTTACCGATACAGTTGCAATATATGTCAAGCTGAGCTGCTGGCGGCTTGACAAGTTCACCTGTGCTGCCGTGCTTGTGCAGTAGGCTGTTGAGATGACTTTAGGGACTCAAACAGAGGCGCCAGCAAAGATGGACGACGGTCGACGGAGATGAGATGGTCCGAGGGACCAAGGGAAAGAGACAAGAGAGATCCTACCATATGAAACTCTGTGTTTTGTGTATTTGTCAAATGCGGCGAAGGTTGAATTGAGAGTGAGAGTTAACACTTGAGAAGAGAACAGGAAGCGTGTATTACTATTTATTTTTTTAATTTTTTTATACTTATGTAGGGGCAGACTTTTTAATTGGGTTATATATATATATATATATATACCTAAAAACCGATTCAAAATTCTATGGGACTCTAATATAATATCCAAAACCCTCTTCGAAACCTCATAAGTTAAACCTTATAGAATTTTTAGTAATTCAAAAAGGTCGGATATCTTATAATGATTCATCCATTGCATCCATCAAATACTATCATGATACTTTAAACAACTCTTTAAGTAATCTAGAGATAAAAATATTCTAATAAACTTTTTTATTGAAAAAACAAGTTCAATACATTATGAACCCCCCTCTTAAAATGGTGAGTTTTATTTATATAGTTTTATAATTATTTTCAACCAAGTAACATTTTTATGATTTTTTTAATAAAATATTAATTGTTTTTCCTTATCCTAATGTTGTGAATAAAAGGAAGAGGAAAAGAAAAAGAAAAGTAACATATAAGAGGGAAAAGAAAGAGAAAACCAACATTAAGTTATCCTCATAGCTTTTTTTTTTAAATGACTTTATTTTTATCATGAAAATAATGCGATTATCAGTATATAAGGATGTAAGATAATGTACTTTGTGTAATTATCCTGATTAGTTAGTGTTTTAGAGATTATTTTCTTAACACAAAATTATAGATTTTAAAAAATTATACATATATTTATTGTTTACTGATTATTGATTTATTGCAAATATATTTATGAGAAAACTAATTTTATAAAATACATCGCAAAATCCATATATAATATGAGATTTCGATTTTATATATAGCGAAGTGAATAATAAATTAGTATTTATTACTAAAAAAGTCTCAAAGTTGTTGTATTTATACTAACCCTCCAACCATTCAAGTTGGAAGCGAAACAAATATATAACTAGTATTTAACAATTTCCAATTGACTATATTTAAATAGTTATTAAAGTATGTGAGAAAATCATATTATTCTTTAACATTAAAAACGTTAATGACCCATTTAAATATGACCTATCTATATTAGGCTTCATATGTTTTCCATTCCATGGAGTTCTCATTTCATATGCTGAATATGGGATGATTAATCAATAGTATTTATTTTGTAGCTCTGGATTAATATAAATGAGCAATAAATATAGAAGAAGAAAATAATGAGATAGAGAAAATATATATGTTTGCAAACTGCACTAAAATAATAAGAAAATAGTTTAATAGCTTCACACCGTTAGTAAAAATTTTGATGATGACCTCCATCACCATTGAATTGTATAGTATCATGCCACGTGATGAATTTTATGATGATCTTACACTATCAATGAGAAGAAAGGCATCACAACTTTGAAAAGAATTTCTTTATCAAAATCTCAGTAACTAATCTTTATTACCATCTATTACAATTTACCAATATATATATTTATATATATGATAAAATAATATTTGAACTAAAAGATTTGATATCCAAAAGAAAATACCAATCATATCAAATTCTAAAATGATAAAATCAAATATAATAATAAAATCATATCTATATTAATAAAATAAAAATAATTCATATCTTCCATATTCTTTTTTTTTTTTTTGGATTTGCGTTAAGAAAGGAGTCGAATTTCAATAAATTGGAAGCTTGAGTCATGTTTTTCTCTAAGTCTTCATCAAATTATTAAGAAAACAATGCAGTTTAAAATTTTATTTTTTTAGCATTCTTTTTTTCTAAAAAGCCTTAGCAAGGCTTAATATAGTTTATGTCATATGAGATACTCGACTAAGATGCAAATGTTATTTTCATATAGGTAATGCTTAAGCTTTCCTTTTTTTTTTTTTTTTACTTTTTTAACCACCTCATAAGATTTTTATGGATAATGTAAAGGAAATAAATAGTAATAATTGATAAAGAAAATTGATTATTTATCTATATTATCGAAGACAATGGAGCATTTTGGTGTCCAACTTATTTACAATATATGGTCATCTATATAATTAAGACATGAAACATAAGAATGTTATTTGAGATTATTTTACATTGATAAGTTGCTATTATTTTTTTATGAATCGTATAAAAGAATTTTCAACTTAACTATATAAATATTTTATATAAGCACCCATAAAGCTCAGCCAATGGACCTAACCTAACCTACCGGCCGAAGAAAAGAGACTTGGTCGTGCCTTTCGGAAAAATTTTAATTGGGCCCAAATGATTGATTAAGTGCGACTCTCCTTGTCAAAAGCATGATTACTAACTTACATCATGCTTAAACCCCACTCTTTACATTCGATATTGTCCAAAAATTAAAACAACTCACAAGCAAATCATAAAACCCACTATTTACTCTCAAAACTGTTCAAAAATTAAACTACTCACAGTCACAGGCAAATCATTAGCATCACATCATCATCTAGGATAAGGGTATAATTGAATCAAATTTCACACCAACATTTCAAGTTGGAATCAATGCTAATTCAAATGACTTAAAAATATTCAAGTAAAGTTAAATTTAAACTACGCAAATAGTTTATTATGCGTTCATCTTTTATAATGTTTAAACTTAAGTCAAATTTAAATGTTAATCAAAATAAAATAGAGATTATACTTTTCTTTCCCTTATTCTTGTCATGGAATAGAAATTACTCAACCTAAATAGGTTTTACTACGTTAAAGCTCAAATTTGTTAAATATCACTTACAAGTCATGCATAAAATTCTAAACACAGTTAAATTATGTTATCTTTTAGAAAAAATATAAATACATGATATGTATTTTGATACTTTTGAAAAAAAGTGATCCAAGTTTTGATTATTAATAAATATATAAGCTGTGTTTCGATATTCTGACAATCAAGTAATTTTAGTTTTATTTTGATTTTTTGACGATAAAGTGAACTAGGTTTTATTTTTAACAAACACATCACCTGTCATGACCCAAAAAGAGGCCTAGTGGGATCGCCCTAAAGCACCTACGTGTGCACCCTTTGCCTTGCAAGTTTGAATTAGCAAGACTTTAATTAACTATCCTTTCATTATACACATATATTTAATTATTATGAAAATAATAATTTGGATATTGAAACTTTTACATATCACAAGGACCGTAGAGAATCGAGTACCCTACTAAAAGATAAGATAAGGTAAACCTAGGTCAATAAGACATATTGACACATATTAATTAAGAGAAATTTTAGTTTTTGATTTTGCCTCTCAAACTAGGTTTAATCTAACATATTTCTCATCTTCTGCATATTTTTCAATCTTCCACATATTTTATGGATCCTACAATTAGATATAATCTGCACTAAGATCCTATTGCATTCTTAGCTTTGATTTACCTCCAAAAATCGATTGTAGGGGGATTAGCTGCATCAAGCTGGGTGAAAATTCCCTCATATTACACTTTCAAGCATGATTATCAAACAATTAATAACAAACAAATGCAATGCAACAATTAAATGAGAAAAACATATACGATCAATTGGTTAGATCACACATGATACGGATTTACATCCTCTGTGACTCGGGTTGGGGAAGTGTGCGTGGTCTTTATGACCCAACGTGAACCCACCAGTTCCAAGTTATCGTGTAACCTCGGTATTCCATAAAATACTTAATCAAAGTGAGATCTCTTTCATTTTTGCCTCGGACTATCCTTGCCCTTTCTTTCCAGCCGCTTTATTATCCTTCTTCTCACTACTCTCACCCTGCTTCTCCTCATGAGCTTTATTCTTTTCAGTCATGGATTTACTACGATTGTTTCCCTCTACTCCATATCTCTTATTCCCACTATCAAATCGGCTACTTTTATCCTATATCATCATCTTCGCTCTAAGGGCCATGTTTTTCGCCTCATTCAAGTTCCCCATCACATTCACACCAATTTTGTCCATGATCTGTAATTTCAATGCATCTATATACCTAGCCACTTGCTGACCTTCATTCTCCCTCAAATCATTCCGTTCAACCAATCTCATAAACTCGACCTTATAGTAATGAATGGATCGCCGACCCTGCTGACAATGTTAGTACTGCTGGAACAAAATTGTTCATAATTAGGAGGCAAGAAGTCTCTCTGCAACAATTGTTTCATATGGAACCATGTCTGTATGGATTGTCTCCCCTCTCTCTATCTCATATTCTATAGTCTCTCCTACCAGGCAGAAGCCCCTTCTTTTAATCTACAGGCAACCGATCTCACTCTCCATTCTTCAGGTATCTCCATGTAATCAAAGAACCTATCCACCTTTGCTAACCAATCCAAAATGTCTTATATATTAAGATTACCATTGAATGATGGGATGTCTACCTTAAACGGAAATTGCCTCCATCCCCTTGATCATAACCAAAGTAATCTCGTCGGCATCTATCACCTCATTCATCGCCTCTCCTCCTCAGCTATCTTTCTTCAAACAAAATCTCTTCCTCCTCCTCAGAATCATCATCCGAATTCTAGATCAACCGATTCGTAGCAACAGGTCGAGTTAGCGGACTACCGTGAGCTTCTATTGCCTTAAGTCATACTCCAACATCATTCCCACCTCTATTGGTGTCGATTGTCATTGCGTCAAAACGCTTGACAAGATCTTCAACAAGCTGCTCTACCCGTCGTAATCTCCGATCCATGGCATCAACTACCAAATTAGGAACCATCTGTTCAGTTTCATAGACTCCCACTTCTCGATGACCTTCAAGAACGCGACCGCCATCAACATCGTTGCTAGATGTCATCTTCGTAAGAACTCACCTTGCTCTGATATCACTCTGACGAAGCGTGAAAGAGTTTCAAACCAAAACCAATTCAACGATTGATTTCAAATGTGAACTTAATCACATAATGGTTAAAATAATTGTAATTTAAGAGAGATTCTCTCAAAATAGGGCTTTCAATAGATGATAAAATCGATATCGATATATGCCTCACATAAAGGAAACAAGATGCCTTTATTGAATGCTGTTGGAAATTAAAAGATACAACGGTTTGAAAGTACCCGAAAGAATACAACGATTGGTAATTAAAATTTTAAATGCTCGAAAGACCTGTATCCGGATAAGATTAATTAATTATTTTTTTTATTTAAAAAATAATATACACGAAAATAAAATATTCCTTTGAACCGGCTCAAGACATATGACTACACGCCCCCGGGGGGGGGTGGGGTGTGTTGCAAATCGACGAATTTACACTAGCTTGGTATAGGCTTTGTGCGCGCGAGCCCATGCCTTTCCACCAACTCTTTACAAGCCCACTAAGAGAATGAGGTTTATAAACAAAGATAATGAGTAAAATTAAGGAATGTGGGACTTGTTCCTTTTGAAATATATAATACACAACAAATGATGTAGGCTTGTATAGAGCCTTCTTTAAAGATTGGTACAGAGCAAAATGCAATCTTTTATTCTTTCTAATGTCCTCTCTCACGCGCGGAAGCAATACCAGTTTGTTAAACCGCTCTGCCTTCTTTGCACCCAAATTGGAAGCAAATATCCTCGTCCCCTGATACATAGCATTAGGGGATCACTTCTCTGGTTCAGTGTAATAGAGAACCTCTTCCCATAACTGCGCCGAAGGAACGTGCTTGAATGCTTTAGGAATCTTTCTCCTACTGCGTATTTATGAAGGTATTGACTAACTCTATGTATATCAGAAAATACAATACCTCATAAGTTCCCTCAAACTGTACAGATATGATTTCAAGAAAAGAGAAAACAATAACCCTTGTATAAATCGATGATGGAGCTATCCAACTTCGGAAGAGGTCGGGTTTCTGCAATATCAGCATTAATGCCAGCCAATTAGAAATGGGATCGTTTAATATCAACATCAGAATTACTATCATTAAGCAATCAGCAATATGAGAGGTATTGATCAAGGGCACGAGTTCTTTTCCGGATATAATGGAGAATCATCGTGATGGAATGGAAAAAGATCAGCAACATTTCTATTCCGATCAATAGAATAATAGATCCCAATAGGAGAATGACTCTTGCCTTCCTTCTTTTCTTCTTTTCTTCTTTTACGATCGCTTCCACTTTTGGTTTCTTCTCTTGTACCAGTGTTTCCATAGGCTTATTTTCGACGATTTCGCGAGTCTCAATGTCTCTTGTGGCAATTTCAAGCAGTATATCAAGAATAGATCCCTTTTTATCATGTTCAATGGAAATAACTAGTGGATATTCAATCTTCTCATCTACAAGTTTTCTATCTACTTTAGGAGGGATAGTTGCTAAAGATTTGGATGAGGCGTCTTTAGGAGTCTCTTTAATATGTTCTTTCCCATACTCTTTTGTAGTAGGAACTTTTTCCCCTTTCAAATTAGTATTTTGCGCCGACTTTAAAATCCCTTCATGATATTCATGTATCACTTTCTGTTCTTTATGAAATCGGCGATCCTGTTGAAACATGGTTTCCTCATAATTAAGAGGATGAAATTCATTTTCCAATAAGTATTTCATCCTAAACCACGTTCTAATAGGTGCTTTTCCTTCACGGCTTAACTTTTTTGCAATCTCTTCCACCAAGTAGAAGCATAGCCTTTTAATCTACAAACCACCAATTTCACCTTTTTCTCTTCAGGCATCTCTATATATTCAAAGATCCTCTCAACCTCAGCAACCCAATCAACAAATTCCTTAATCTCTAAATCTCCTCTAAAATATGGAATATTTATCTCTCGCTTGAAATTATTCCTTCCACATTCTTTCGTATCTTCATAATAATCATCAAAATTACGACCTCTATATCGATATATACTACTACGATTCGCCTGACCTCTTTCATCATAATTATATCTACAATCATAACCATTCCAGCCACCACGAAAATCTGTTTCAAATTCATTACCTTTATGAGTTTGTAATCTATGATTTGCAGCAACAGGTCTGATAACAGGATCACCGTGAGCATACTTTGCCCTTGGTCGTCTCCCATAACCATTCCTGTTCCTGTTGGTATTAGATCGCTCGATCAGATCATCAAAGTGTTGCTCATAACGTTGGGATCTCTAATCTATACTACCCAATACCGCCCTTCGACCCAAGGATTTGGTTCTCAGGACTTCCACATCTCGAACACCGTCGAAGACATGATCGCCGCCAGCACTGATGTTAATTGCCACCTTTGCAGGAACTCACCTTGCTCTGATACTAATTGATGCAGCACGGAAGCGTTGAATAACATAAATCAATAACTACGATTGATTTCAAAATGTGAACTTAATCACACAATTGTTAAGCAATTGCAAATTAAGAGAAAATCTTCTCAATTCAATATCAAAGATGTCAAATATCAGTTGTCTACACAAAGACAAGCCTAAAGGTCTATTTATACTATTACATGAAAATCCTAAAAAGGTAAAAGAATAAATACAAAAACCCTAAAATACAATTGATATAATCTCAAGAAAAAGGAAAGATCCTAAAAAGATAAATAATAAATACAATATTGACTAATAATAAATACAAATCTAAAAAGGAAAATGATAAGTTGACTAATAATAAAAACTAGTGGATTGTAATTAATGCTGACGATTTGAAAATTCAAATCACAAAACTATCAGCAATGTAAGCCGGCTCCAACGCCGATGACGTATCTTCCAACACCGACGACGTTTCTTCCAAGGCTAACGACATATCTTCCAAGCCCGGCGATGTTTCTTCCAAGGCCGGCGGTATAGATGTTTATCGCCTGCATCAGATTTCTATCATTTCATCTTAAATGTATGTTTGTATTCCTCTTAAATAAATGTTAGTTTCCAATAAATTTCAAAGGATATATCTATTTTATTTTCTTTCCATAACTACTCCACGTTTGCGACATTTATAAAGCTCCGCACTAGTGCTAGTGCATTTGTTCTCATGCCTTGCATAAATAAATGAAGGGTAAAATACTTACTTAATGAGGAGAATTTTTTCAGTTGAAATGGTTGACTATTGCTTGCTGCCTTCCTTTTTTTTCCTAGCAATAGGCGTGAAAGGAAAAGGACCAGCGAAGGAAAGACAAATGCGGAACGCTTGGAATTGTTATTAGTATTTGTTTTATTGTTATTTCATTCTTTATTTATTTTTTCTTTTTTATAAGAAAAGGGGCATCTATTGATTAAAGGGGCTGGGGCTGGCGCTGTATCAAGCAATACCAGACGGAAGAAGGAAAGGAAAGAAGTTTAAGTTAAATGAGATGATTGAATTAATAATGGAAGGAAATGAGGTGAGTTGGCATGGATTTATAGTGTGTGTTGGACTGGAAAGGAGAGAAATCCTTTCTCCACAAGTGATTTTCATTTTCTAGGCTAGCTTAGCTTAAGTAGTATATTGCATCTTTGTACTTCCTTAAATCATGGATCGATATCTGCACAAAGATTATGTGAAATTTTTTTTTTCCCCCTCTTGTTTGGTTGCCCGAAGGGCAAAGAGGATCAGAAGGAAAAATGTCTTGCCTCAACTAATTTAGTTACATTCTCTTTATATTGCTTAGTATTTATTTATGTTACGTTTTTCTTATATTATTTATATTTATATAGTTACTTATGTATTATTATTTATTTTCCTTCCTGCTTGTTGGTGGAAAGTGTCAGACCAAGTCAGCCTAGTGACATCAACATACAAGTTATTTCCCTCCCTGATTTTTTTTTTAATATTTGAATTTTATTATCATTAAGATAATTGTGTTATTATTTTTGTGAGTATTATCCGTATGCATATATATATTTCTTTTAAGTCTGTTTATATATATATAGAGTATTTGAGTCTATGTTAAAGAGTAATTATATTCCACTACATTCAAGTGAACTTTAGAATTTCATTATTTTCCTACCTATAGTGAGGTTTCTAACTTATTAAGTTATTCAACCTACCATATATCTCTAACTTATATCCAATTTCAGAGTACTATTGGTATTCCAAAACCAAATAGAGCATGTTCTTGATCATTGAATTACGATCCACCATCTATTCATCGTTTCTTCTAAACTGGGGGAAAATTTTGGAGTGATTACGACAATTAGAAGTTTACTTTCATAATCCATTGATTCTAAAAATTAGCTATTCATAGTTTATAATATATAGACATTTATTTATACATTTCAAGCTAGGGTGATAGATATTTGTTATGAAAAGGCTAAAATTAAATATGTATATTTTCTTAAGTTAGCAAGAGAAGGAAAAACTATTTAAAAAGACAGAATGAAAAGATATTGAGAATGGATGAATGGACTCCAAGGGAACGAAAATGGGGATTAAGCTACTATAGCTACAATAGCTTTTCATTGGTTTAATTTTTCATGAACTAAAATGGAATCTAATATATGGTTATTCTCACTGATGTGTTTTATAACTTTGCCAGTTTGGTACCTACAATCTAAGAGAAGCTGTCATTGTAGGTAATATCATCCAGAAGGTCTCAATTCCAATGCTCCATTCGAGGCATTTGAAAAATACAACTTTTATATTTTTAACACAAATAAAATATTCATCAAAAAGCAAAACTCATATCACTAACTTATAAAAACACCAAAATGCCACTTATTTATCAACAGTAAAAACTCAAATCACTTAATTACCAAAATAGCAAAAATTATAACTCAGATGACTTGTTTATAAAAATACCAACACACATCCTGCTTGTGTGTTCAACTCCTATTCTTTTTCTGCCCTTTTTTTTTTTTTAAATGAAATATCCCTCCTCTGTGTACTTACAGGAAAATAAGCTCACACGATCTGAATAAAATAGAACAGATAAATCAGCTGCTGGTTTGTAACAACGCAGGTAAGAAAACTTACAACACTCCACCAAAGGATTGAAACAAACAAGGCCGCAAGACAATTCCACTTATTAACCCTCTCTCTCAACGTAAAAGTGCCGTTTATGTCACTCCAGCAAAACTAAACAAACAGTACAACCAAAATTGAAAATATAATCAAATCTCACCCGTCCATAAATAAGATAAGCTACACACTACACATTTTTCTTATCTGCATCCCAGTGGTTGATCAATCACAATAAACTGAGCTCATCTATGTTACAGATGAAAGCCTATGTAACCTACTCTGCTATTCCTTTACAAACTGGTTTCAATCGGTATGAACCTTAAGAGTATTGATCTGCTGCCTCCCTCGATTCCTTTGGAGACAAACAAAACCGCTTTATGCCCTTTGGACGTAAAAAATAATGATAATATGTAATAATTAGCTGGGGCGAAAAAGCACCCCACTGATGATAATTGCAACAGAAGCACCATCCACCTGGCATAATGGAACTAGTCATAACCCCTCAGTCTTCCTCCATAGGCACCTCAGGGATATCAAACCTGTCTTCCTCAATTGTTTTATTGATCACAGAAGCTGGAGTTGGTAACTCTAAGTTAAGAAAACAAAGTCAACCATCAATTTGTTAGCAGGGAAACAAACAACTAAAAACTACCAGATCCAACCAAACAGCTACGCATGCACTTTTTCTTCTTGTAACATGAAGGCACACATAAATGGCCAAAAAGTTAAGCTGAACAATCTGTTAATTTCTTTCAATATTTAAAGGTTCAGAGAAATAGTTTGAATCCACAAATTTCCTCGGCAAGTAAACTATATACCGTGTAAGGTAGATGAGATTAAACTCAGATATACCCATGTTTCCATCTATGGAATATCCTCTGTTAAACTCTTTCTTGTGAAATTTGTTCCTTTACCTATTAATGATTTCTTCATTTACAGCTGGATAAACAGAAAAGGATTCAGCCTACATACAATCTTCTGGGATAATATCAACACAACTTTGGCGAGTCTAAGCTTAAGATGAATATCACATAACCTACACTTTTCATCTCATAACACATGAATAATTTTCAAAAATCACATAAATGCAAATGCAAGGACATGAGATCAAAAATTGGCAAGTTATATCAAGATGCCTAATAAGCTGTTATTCATTAAAGAAAGGATATAAATCAACATGAGATCCTTCTCGCCACGATTGTAGCTATTATTCAATTCCCGGCTAATTTCTGGAGTAACCTGCACAGGTTAAGAGGTAGAGACATTCACTTTTTTTCTTTTTTTTTAATAATCTGACAATCTCGACTCATTGATTAGGACAAAGCTCTTACTAGATAGTGCCTCTGGTTTTCAAGTAGGCGTTTGAGGTTATCTTTGTCTTCCTTCCTTAATTCGTTCTTGTACCTGTTATATTTATAACCAAAGTGAATTAGAGGGAAATACTAGATCATAATAAACCTAATGAATTGGAAATTAAACTATGAAAAAGAATGAACTCTATCCTTACAAAGATTAAGAAGAGAAAATCAATCAACTGATAGCAAAATTCAGAAGGAGAAAGTGAATGACAAAAACATATCATTACTTTCAACTACCAAAATAATAGCCAATTGGTACTAACCTTTGCACGAAAGCAAGAAGGGATTGATGCCAGATCACTGGCATTGTCCTTGGGTCATTTTCAAACCTCATAAAATGAGCTACTAAAGCATCAACCACACGGTATGGTAAACCATATTTCTTGTCAAGAAGAAGCTTTATAAAATAGCTGCAATTGGAAGATAAGAAAAAACTGTCAAGTCCACATCCATAAAGCGTTGAACATTTAAGTAGAAAATTACCAATCATGTGCTGTATCGAATAATTATGTTCACTTGGTGATAGTATCAGCTCGAAAAATGGAAAAGCAGTTTTGGTAATATAACATTGATAATGATAACAACCTAAGCAAACACTGATTATAGTACTGGGTTATGTTTTCATTATAAATTCAATCGCTAAGTGTATAACATGTTCATCACCTTCAGATATTTAAAGGTTCAAT
>JAMXBD010005262.1:0-20150 GCA_024138025.1 Combretum micranthum
ATACCTGCTATTTAAACAACTATTGGGGTATAAGCTACACTAGCTTAGTGAGAATTCCTTAATTCCGTACCATAACAAACAAATATAGTAGTCATCATATGCTATGCATGATCAAACGTGAGCAAGCAATTATGCGTGGGTATCGGAACCCACACACAGAACGGATTTACGCCCTCCGTATCTTGGGTTAGGAATGGTATTGAGTCTCAGACCGCATCTGTCCTAAGCCCTCGGCTCTTAGCTGATCGGCTAGGTCATCTCTAGAATGCATCCATATGCGCCTTAGTACCCTGAATGAGCTCTGGCACGGGCTCATTATCAAACGAGGCAAACGGACCATACCGATACTGCGTAGGAGTAGCAATTGCTACAAATGCATTATGTCGATGTTGATGCATGACCAATTAAGTTTTTGTTTGAGGACAAAAATATTTATACATTCTTTTAGAATGACAAACCAATATCATACATATAACAGGAATAATATGAACGGTGAGTTATCCATCAAATCGTGGTTTCGTTATGCTTTAGTATTCTTTGGCATACATTCATCAGTCATCATATATTTCATCCCCATTCATATCGATTTTTAATCTTGTTCCTATAATTCTAATGCAACTAATACAATCATAATCAAGGTAAAAACAAGGAGAAAACTCACTCGACCATTGGTCGGTCTTTAGTAATAGTAATCCGGTGGTAGGGAATCTTGATTCGAGATCACCTAAAAAGGAAGAAATACTCTAATAGTATTTCAACTCAAACTATCTCAACGATCTTATACGAACTATTAAATTCGTAATTCTCGTCCTAAGCGGGATTTCAACTTAAACGGCCATAACTTGGTCATTTTAACTCGGAATCTCGCAAATTTATATCGATTTCTATACTTCAAAAGATCTATCTAATTCTAATATTATATTTAAGTTTTGAAAACTTTGAAGCTTCGAAAGTTCGGATCAGATTAGGTCAGCAACAATTTCAATTTCCGAAAATAGTTTTGTAAATGTTGAAATGTTCCTACTTATAACATAACTATACATGCAATATGAGTGATTTCCAACATGAATGACATGAGATGAGCCTATTGCTGCATGATCTTGATGATTTTACTAAAAGGAAATTTTATAACTTTTTATTTTGCAAGACCATAATGACAACTTACTTATGAAAATCCAGTTTTCTAACTTTTTCATTTCCATTTGTTTTGGATTTGTTACTTAAGAAAATATAATTATTTTTTGTCAAAATTGTCTTCATTATATATATTACTTATGACCTTCATTTCTACATAAAATTCCCATTTTACACTTTGTAAATATATTTTCCAATATGATTTACTCAAAAATCCGAATTTTAGAAAATCCACTTTGTTGAATGATTCATTTGGGGAAAACTTGTTTAATGCATTAAAATTTAAGACCTTATGATACCTATTACTTAAGGACTTCATTTAATACATAAAACTTTCTTTTGAACTTGGATAATAGGTATTCTTATGGCCTTCACTGAAAAATTACGAATTTCACAAATTAGTTACTAACTCAAAATTTTCTCGTTTGATTCTATTTCTTGTTTTATACATTAATCTCATCAAAACTCATTTAAACTTATAAAAACCACTACTTAATGATCTATTACCTATACACTTCATTTTTCACATAAAACATGAGTTTTGATGTTGATAAATAGGTTTTAAAAATTGGTCTTGGTTGGGATCCGAATTTACAAAATTCATTTTTGGACATATCTTTTGATAAAACCTATCTAAACTTATGAAAATCCATTCCTTACATATCATATCTTAAGAGCCCTTCATTTCTTGAATAAAAACTTTATTTTTGAGTTGGAAAACATGTTTTTACACTAGGCCTTGGCCAAAATCCGAGAATAGAACTTTGTTTTGAAAATTAATCTTTGAAAATCATCTTTGAACCATATAAATGAAGTTTGATGCTATATATATATTAAGCCTTCATTTTCTTATGTAAAAATTACATCTTGACACTGAAAGTAGTTTTTAAATATGGGTCTTGCCAAAATATTACGAATTTCACAATTTTGTTTGAGTTCATAACTAAGATCTATACTTAATATGAACATAAACATAAAACAAATGCATGGAATAAGCTATAAACATCATGGATCTAAACTTCACTTATCAAAATTTTCATTTATTGTATCTATACCTAAGCCCTTCATTTTAAATGAAAAATACACATTTTGAAGTTGAAAACCACTTTTCTAATATGGTTCCATTTTCATCCGAATTTGCAAAATTGATTTTTGTTGAAAATAAAATAGATCTTGAGTTTCCTACAACTTTCCTACCATCATCAAGCAATAGCAAGTTGTTCATGAACATAAACAAAGATCTAATGCATCTATGAACTCCAAACTTTAGATCTAGTTTTCTAAACTAGTTTTACATGCATGAATCACTAAGATAGACATGTAGATGCTAGATCTATGCATAAGTCATAAGGAATAACAAAAATAACAACTTAAATATAAGATCTATGGCATAAACAAAAATCAAAGCTATAGAAAGTTAGATCTACAATATATATCAACTTTAAACAAGAAAATCATTATAATACAAGATAATAAAAGTGGAGAAGAGAAAGATTTCATTTTTGGCACCATCATCCTAAGCTTTTAAGCTTATGGAAGTTCATTTGATGCATGAAACCTTCATTACACTTTACCTATATCACCTATGGAGCTTTGGGAAGAAGATTTGCTTAAAAATCTTTTAAAAATGAAGTGTGGAAGCCATGGAAGATGTGGGGGCAGCTTGTGTTCTTGAGGAAACAAGAACAATGAGAAGAAGAAAAGAGAGGAAAAAGAGAGAGAAAAGCTAAAGAATGAAAAAGGAAAATGAGTAAATGAAAGGGAGAGAGAAAATAAGTGTATTAAATGAATGAAAGGGAGAAAAAAAAATAAAACAAGGCAGCAAATTGGGAGGGCTGCTGTCCACGTGAAAAGAGGGAGGAGAGAGAGAGATTTTGTTGAATTTGACTCAAAATTAATTGTATAATTAATGTGTAATGTAACTTTTTGAAGAAGGATTGAAATATAATTAATTTTAGTCAAATAGGAGTAAATGAAGGACAATGGCAGCCATGAATGAGTCAAAAATCTGCCATCGTGGGATAATGTGTAGAAAGATTGAAGTGAAAAGGAAGTGATATGTGTAAGGTGTACTTGAAGGTATGGGTTGTAAAAGTACTTTATTAATAAAATAAATTAAAATAAAATAAAATTGGAAAATTTATTCCAAATAATTGTAGCAGAATTTTCATAATAAAAATTAAATAATTATTTGAATTATTTTAGTATTTAAACAAATATGTTACCGGTACGGTCAAAATACGCGAATATGAATTATAAATAATATTTTATAACCGAAAAATTCTAAAAAAATATTTTATGGGAATAACAATATTTTTAAATATTTTCCAATTATTAAATTAATTTATTTTTTTAGTATCGTGTCTTAAACAGATCTGATCCGTAAAAGCCCGAACTAACTAATTTTTAGAAAAACAAAATTTTCTATAATATAAAATTATTTATCTAAAAATATAAGGCTTTATAAGAATAATAAAATTTTATAATGAAATAAAAATGAATAGTGCCAAAGACTAATCAATTACCGGTAATAATGGAAATACGATGAAAATGTTATAACTGTAACTTTTATAACCCGAAAAATTATATAACTGATATTTTTAGAAATCTTATGAAATTACGAGTCTAACGGTACTATTGGTATATTTTTGATATCTCGGGCCCCGGGACACGCTTTTCGAAGTCTGTGTCCGAACGGGTTCGAAATAGGTCAAAAATTTACCAATCTGATATTTTTAAACAAACTCATATTACTATGAGCTATTCTACATATTTAGCTACGCCTCGGCCTCTAGGGTTAGGGCACTAGGCTGCCGGACTTAGGCTATTGCATTCCGATTAGGGTTTCCGGGTGATTTTTCCGGTTTAGACCTTTGCCAATTTGGAAACTAATATTTATGTTTATACAACATATTTAATTTAAGAAATTTATTTTTAAATTTTATTTTTATAAGTACTTAATATTTAATATTTTCGAAATTCTTGAATTGAGTTTTATTTTCGAAGATCAATCATTATTTACTTTTTAATAGTTTGTTTTTGGGCTTTATATTACACGATTTTATAAGTCGGAGTTAAATATGGAATTTTTTCGTACGTCGTGATTTTGAATTTGAAGACCATTGTGTTCTTATTTTATTTTTAAAGATTTTCATTTTCTCAAGATTAAGAAGTTTATGAATTCGTTCGTGTTTTTGGACTAGTTGAAATTCGGTTTTAATTTGGAGTGATTTTTAGGGTTTATTCTCGAAGTTCATCTTAAAATTATTTATTGAAATTTTCCGGGGCTTACACTTAGGCACATAAGAATTCATATCATGATATTCATGATAGGGAAATTCATTACCATGGCATTTATTTTCATTTTATACTTAGGAACCTCAAGAGCATTCATGAAAATCACATTTTTGGAATCAACATAACCGCTGGTCAGAACTGATCCTTCATTTTCGAGGCTTAAATATTTTCAAAACTTGATTTAAGCTTCAGATTTAGAAAGCTCTTTCAAAGTAGATAGAAATCGATATAAAATTTGCGAAATTCCGAGTTAAAACGACCAAGTTATGGCTATTTTAAATCGGAACTTCAAAAATGACGCGAATTACGATTTTCCTAAGTTGTCTTAGAGTTTTTGGTATTCTTAGATGGTAGAATTCTTATTAGAGTGTTTCTTTTGTGTTTAGGCAAGCCCGAGGACGTCAAGTCTTTACCCCTGGATTATTATTACTAAGAGACCGACGAACCAATGGAAGAGTGAGTTTCTGTTCCCAATACATTTATTGTATGTGCTTGATAAATTAGTGCACTAGAATGTAGGCTAAGTGAAATGAATATATATGATGGGGAATAATGGGAAATTGTATGTTGATGATAATGATGTGAGAACTAAAAATAAGAATATCGAAACCAGGTGATAATTTTTGCCTGTTTAGTTGGCTAGGATGTATTGTTTGAGAAATTTGCTTGATCGCCTGAATAAAATGACTTAATCAACTATTCGAACTAATTCATAATTCAGACACATGCATATCATAATGGGAAGAAGCATTAGCATGGGTTGGTTAATCGTGATCCATAAACGAGATTAATTGGTTGGTTAATCGTGATCCATAAACGAGATTAATTGGTTGGTTAATTGTGATCCATAAACGAGATTAATTAGTTGGTTAATCGTGATCCATAAACGAGATAAAGTTAGTACCGTAGTATTCGTTAATCTGCTAACCTGGGATGGAGGGCGCATGTCACGCTCCGCCCCCTCAGGCGACGGCAACGCGATGCCAGGGCAGGCAAACTCACCATGGCCCCTAGTGATAATGGCCGACACCACCATTGCATCATGGTGACCCCAACCAACGCATGCCCCATAGGGTATCACGGGCACTATAGGTATTGTTAACTTAGGCAGAGTTGAACCCAGTCTGCAGACTCTAGGATTCGAACCCCAGACCTAAGGCTTTTGCCTGCCCCAAAGGCAGCACCTCTTACCAGTTGAGCTGCTTTTTATGTCACGCTCTGCCCCCTCAGGCGACGGCAACGTGATGCCAGGGCAGGCAAACCCACCACTGGCCCCCTAGTGATAATGGCCGACACCACCATTGCATCATGGTGATCCCAACCAACGCATGCCTGCAGGGTATCACGGGCACTATAGGTATTGTTAACTTAGGCAGAGTTGAACCCAGTCTGCAGACTCTAGGATTCGAACCCCACGCCTAAGGCTTTTGCCTGCCCCAAAGGCAGCACCTCTTACCAAATAGAGAGAGGAGTGTATTAATGTGTGTTAAATAATTGAAAGAAAAAAAAATAAAACTATGGTAGAAATTGGGGGGGCTGGCGTGAATTCAATAGGGAAAGAGAGAGAAGTGTAGTTAGTTTGTAACTTGAATTTTGAAAGTGTAACTTGTGTTACTTAATTTGCTAAATAAAAGAGACTTTAAATCATTAAATAAATCATTAAAATAAAAGAAAAGTGGTTGTTTTTAGGAGTGTGGTCAGCTGCCATGCATAGGAACTGGAGTGTAGAATGAGTGAAAGAAAACATGATTAATGTATAGAAGTGACAATTGAATTGTACTTGAAGTATGGGTTGAAAAAATACTTTTTATTAAGAAAATATATAAAATAAAATTAGGAAAAATATTTTTAAATGAGTGGCAGAATTTTCATAAATAAAATTAAATAATTAATTGAATTATTGTAAAGACCCGATGCTCTAAATCCCGATACTTAGAGTACCGAATCCCTAACCACATATAACGTTTTCACATTATATGTAAGGTTGTCCTAAAACTAACAGTTTATGAAAATTGTTTGATCAAAACACTATTTTGTAAAGTTTTAAACAAAACAAGATTGCTAACAAAAGCAATCTATACATACATTTACAGCACGTAAACATCGTTTAGGGTCAATACCAGACACTACAAAAATTACACTTTTCTTACATCAAAAAGAAACCTAAGGAATCTTAAGGTCTTTACAACAAATAGGCTTAGCTAGCAAGCCATTTATACATAACTTTTCCTTAGCAAAAGTTTTCCAAAAGTCCAGGGTAATCGGATCCTATTCGTCCCACTCATCGAGAAATCTCTCGAAATCGGACCCATAACCCAAGTCATCATAAAACTCGTCTCCAATACCTGCAAAGCAGTAAAAGTGAGCCAGAGGCCCAGTACACAATAACCAATGCAAAACAAATCATCAAGTTGATGTAATGCATCATAGAACAAGTGGTTTATTTTATTATATTTTCTGTCACAATCAACAAGAGGGTATTCAAACCCCGGTCTTCGGGAATTCAGGGATCCTGAGCAACGCAGCTGCTCAGGGGTTGATATAAGCAGTCCGAATACTTATATCTCCTATATCTATTTCATGAAGATAATAGCTTCATTTAGGGTTTAAAAGCGTTGCCCGACTCTACTTAAACTCAGTCCATAACATGAGTCTAGTTCACAAGTTCCCATAAACTTTGAACTAAATCATGGTATTTCCCCCTAAGTTTAAGGAAACATTACACAGATACTATTCCCCCTATCGGCTACCCACTTAACCAAAAAAAATCGCTATTGCATCATAGCGTACCATTGCATCATGATAAAGTCATTGCATCATGACTTGGTTAAGCGCTAGCTAACATGTCATTGCATCATGACAGGTTTGCTGCTCCTCGGACCAGATTAAACAGCGTAATAGACATCCAATTCGTTCAAATGTTAAGTCAAATCAATTTAAATCAACTTAGGAATGCCTATTCCTAGCAATCATCAAACAAGTTATTGCGTACCTGAACCCGTTAGTATATAACTAGGATTTCTCGGTGATGAACTAACCGAAGAATCCTTAACTGAAATAGAAATATCACTAATCAATAAATCAACAAGTATAGATTTCATTATCACAATTATACACATATTATATCCATATATCACAATTAATCGAAGAAATCCAAATAATTGAATACAAGGTCACGAATAAGCATTTAAACATCCTATTATATCACAAATCGCTTTAAATATTTAATTTCTCAAATAACAAACTTTGGAAAATTTTAGAAAAGGTTTTTAAATTTCAAAAGCATAGGGGATAGGCCGACAGCCAAAGCTAGCGCTTGTGCCGGTGCTCGATGCTCTAAAAATCAACACTGCCAGCGCTGGCAGTGTTCAAGGGGTACACCGTCAGCCTTTGCATCCTACGCCGCGGCCTTGAGCCAGCGTAGAATCCAAAACCAAAATTTTCAAAAACGTCCAGAGAGGTCTAAGCCGTCCGCTTACTAGTTACGCGGGCAGCTTTGACACATACGCGGCGGCCTTGATTTCCGCTGCCAGCGTACTATATGATAGAATGAACACCGGCTGATTTTCCAGCGAAAGCCGGGTGGCTTTCATCCAGCCTTAAGAATTCTGAATCCAACGTTGCCTCTAAGCCGGCGGCGTTGAATTCCCAGGTGCCGGCGTACGTTTTTAAAAACATACTTAAACGTTAACACACAAATCCCTGTTTTCACTTTGAAAAATTCAATCTTAAGACACTTCAAAACCTTCCTCAACTACACTTTCAACTTCATATACTCACTCCTATCTATACTACTCAATCCTAGTAACTCAAATCATCAAATCAACACAATTAAACACTTCAAACTCCACTTCAATCCATTCTAAATTCCCTACACAATTCCTCTTCACATCCTCCTAACACTTCATATTACTTCAACCATGCATGCACAAACTCACACTCATATAACACATTCATAACTCATCCCAAGCATGAACAAACAATTTGATCAACACGAATCTCATTTTAATGAAGAATTCATGCAATCACTTCAAGAAAGAAAAACAAAACAAAACAACAATTATAACTAAATCAATTAAAACAATTATATATATACCTTGTCTTGAGAAAAACTTTGATTTTTAAACTTGATATTGACCTTGACTTGAGCTTGGAATGGAATTGAAAGAGGGAAGAAAAGAAAGAAAGAAGAAGCAAAATTCGTGTAAAAGTAAGCTGCCCCCAAAAAGTAGTTCAAATTAGCTTAATTAGGCATTAAACATATTCCAAAATTGCCCCTTAAAGTATATATAAATTTAGGAGGCATTTAGGGTGCATTTAGGTCTCATTTGGGACTTATATTTGAGCATATATGCTACTTAATTAAAGAAACAAAATTCCATCACTAATCTTGTAGTACCAAAGTTGATTTTATAAATCTAACTTAACTAACACCTTAATGTATAAAAGCATAACTAATAATTTTATTACACACACACATTAATACATATAAAATAAAGATATTAATTTCATTAAATACATGGAAAATAATATATTAGAATACTAGCAATACAACCATGCTCATTCAATTCAACAATTTAAAATAATTAAATAAACATATGAAATTTAAATAGAAATGAAATCTAGGTCATTTCAATTATTTTAGTATTTCAATAAATATATTACTAGTACGGTCAAAATATGTTATATAAGCTATAACTGATATTTTTAGATTCCAAAAAATTCTAAAAAGTTATTTTATGAAAATAAAAATATTTTTCATATAATTTAATAATTTTATTTTTAATATCGAGTCTTAAATAGAAATCGATCCCGTAAAAACCCGAAACGAACTAAATTTTGGAAAAACAGAATTTTCTATGATATATAAAATATTTATTTAAAAATATAAGGGTTTACAAGAATAGTAAAATTAGGTAATGAATAGTAGTGAATAGTGCAAAAGACCAGTTAATTACCGGTAGTAAAGAAACACAAATATAATCGTACAATCAGATATTTCTATTTTCGAAAAAATTATAAAATTAATATTTTTGAAATCCTTATGAAAATACGAGTCTAACGGTATTAATGGTATTTTTGATATCTCGAGCCCCGAGACATGCTTTTCAAAGTCTGTATTCGAACGGTTCGAAATAGGTCAAAAATTTACAATCTGATATTTTTAAGTGACCTTATATTACTACGAGCTACTCTACATACTTAAACTACATCTCGGCCTCTAAGGCTAAGAGTACAAGATTGCTAGACTTAAACTACTGTATTCCACTTAAGGTTCCCGGGTGATTTTCTGGTTTAGATCTTTGCCAATTTGGAAACTGATGTTTTATGTTTATACAACATATTTAATTTAAGAAATTTATTTTAAATTTTATTTCTATAAGTATTTAATATCTCTCAATGTTTTCGGAATTCTTAAATTGAGTTTTATTTCCGAAGGTTTATCGTTATTTACCTTTTAATAATTTGTTTTTGAGTTCTATATTACCCGATCTTATAGGTCAGAGTTAAGTATAGAATTTGTCATACGTAGTGGTTTTGGATTTGAAGACTGTTGATTCTTATTTTATTTTTAAGGAATCATTTTCTCAAGATTAAAAAATTTCTAGATCCGCTCGTGATTTAGGACTAGTTGAAGTTCGGTTTTAATTTTGAGTCATTTTTAGAGCTTATTTTCGATGTTTATTTTGGAATTATTTACTGAAATTTTCTAAGGCTTACATCCTCCCCACCTTAAAGAAATTTTTGACCGCAAAACTTGTTACGTGTGTATCATTTATTGAGAAGAGATTGTGAATTTCGAGTTATATTTCTAGCACTGGTTTATGTTTTGGTTTGTATCGTTTCTAAATTTTGTATGATAGACATTTTACCAAATATAGCACATACAATTTAATAAGATTTGGCTTAGCGATTCCAACCTTCACTTACACGACTCTTTTGGAGAATGACACGAACTTGACTTGATACCATAGACGACTTGACTCGACCGACACTAGATGACTCATGACAACACAACCTTTCATGACTTGATTACTTTGACCAACGAAGGTTGTGGATTCGCTTCTCCATTCTTATGTAGCTGTATATACAATATGAAATAACCATGAAATTCCCAATTTATATTCTATATGTGTGTTAATAAATTTATACATACTTTTGATATGTATTGAATATGATTTTTTTTCATGATGAATTATGTGTTTTATTATTGTGTTAAAATATTGAAATATTCTAGAATTTATTAAATATTTAGTTCATAAAATTTTAATTGTATTCATATGTGTAATTTATGATTTGAATGTGTTGAATTAAGTGGAGGAATGCATGTAACTAAGTCCTTATGTAGCAGAATTTTTTAGGCAAAAAATAAAGCTATTAAACACTCATTAAGGCCTTAAGACAATGTCATTAAGTAACAAAAGGTTAAGTCATTAATTGCCTTAATTACAAATGCCTCAAAAGTCAAACAAGTAGATAATATCTACTCTTCAAACTTAAATTTTCGGGCAAAATTTCAGACCTTAGCCAAACCCTTTCTCTAAGCTTCAAAACACCTCTTAACCCTCTCAAAAGCTCCTCCAAGGTGGCATAAGATTAAGCCCTTCATTTTCCATCACTTTTACCACCAAAAGATTGCTAGAGGACCATTAAACTAAAGCCTAAAGTTCTATTGGTGAGTTTGTCTTTCATGTCTTAATCTTATGCATATATGTGATTTCTTGATAATAGGGTGCTTATGCTAAATATGAGAAATGATGTGTTCTATATGTTAATGGTAGTTTAAGTAGTATATTAAGGCTACAAGAACTTATAGTATATGTTTTATGTGTAGCAAGAAGTATGGGTGTTGTTGAATTTGGGAAGAAGATAATTTGGGTAGTTGAAGTGTGGATTTGGAGTTTGAAGTATGATAAGTATTAGAAGTGTTTGAAGTGTTGTATGAAGTTTGCATAAGGTTTAGGACATGTTAGGAGTTGAGAAAAGTTGTTTTTTTTTCAAGTTTAAAGTGTTAAAGTTTGAAAAATTTCGTATAACTATCACTACACCTGTCAAAACACCCCTGTTGCCAAGGGTGTAGTGCTCTCGGATCAAAAATTTCATTTCCCCTGAGTTGAAACGGCCTCCAAAACACCCGTTGCCAAGGGTGTAGTGTCCAAAACACCCCTGTTGCCAAGGGTGTAGTGCTCTCGGATCAAAAATTTCACTTCCCCTGAGTCAAAACGGCCTTCAAAACACCCCGTTGCCAAGGGTGTAGCGCTCGCGGATTTCTTCCCTGACGCGACACTGTTTTGTAAATTGATCATAACTTTTTCATAAACTCCGATTTGAGTGATTCAAATTGCGTTAGAAAGCTTAAAAAGAGATCTACAACTTTGTGTTTTGAGTTTTTACAAAATAAAAACTTATCAAGGCCGAATTTTCGTTTCTTTCCAGCTGATACATTTTCCAAACAAAGTTAAAAACTTGTTTTTGTTTGTTTTATGTGTATTTGCTTTAACAAATGGATCTTTTAGACTAAAATGAGATAGATATATGATAATTGATGTGTTATGATGATCGAGTAATATAATTAAGCATGATTTAAGGATATTTGTATGATTTAATAAATTATTGATTATCTTTACTTGTTTTAGGATCTTGTGATAACTTATTTGAATGTATTTGTATGGTTATGTATGAGATTAGTTGAAATGAGTTTAAACTAAGTGTGAATTGTGATAATTCTTGTTGAACAGTTATTGATCCTCGCTTGGCCACCCCATTAATTCCCAAGCTAATACAGGTACGCAGTAACTTGCTTGTATGCTTGTTAGGATAGGCATACTTAAATTTGATATAAGTTCTAAATGACTTAAGTATTGCTTGAATTGCTTGTGTTTTCACCGTTAAATCCGGTTCGAGGAGCGGTAACTTATCATGATGCAATGATAGGTTAGTGTAGACGCTTAGGCCAATAGTCATGATGCAATGACTAGGCTCGGCGGATAATCGATAGGAATGTATAACCGAGCAACATTTACTTACTCTTGAGAGGAAATAATATAATCTAATTCAATGTTTATGGGAGCATGTGAATTGCTTTATATTATGGATTGAGTTAAGTGAGGCTGAGTAACGGCTATATAACCTGGATGAGATTATTATTTGCAATGTAACGTTATCTAGGAGATATAGGTATTCGGGCTACCTATATCAACCCCCTGAGCGTTGTGAGCATTACTCAGGACCCCCAGATATCCTCAGCTTGTCCCGGAGTTTGAATACTCCAGTGTTGATTTGTTTAAGAAATATTAAAGAAAGATAATGAAGTAATTGTTTTTGCATTGCATTAGATAGGTGTGTATGGCTTCGCTTTTGTTTGTGTTGCTGTGTACTGGGCCTCTGGCTCACTTTTGCTATTTTCAGGTGTTGATGATGATTGTTATGATGATATGGGATTCGGGTCAGATTGGGAGAAGTTTATGGACGAGTGGGATGAGTAGGACCCTGTGGCGAGAAGTTTTTGAAGAAAGTTTTATTTCATGTGTTCGTTTAACAAATGTATTTTGTATTTTGGAATAGAGGCTTGTTAGTTAAGCCTGGGTTGTATTAAAAGACTTAAAGTCTATTTTCTTCATTTTGTGAGACTTATGTATATTTTGTTGTGTCCTATGCTGGACACAAGGATGTAAATATTTCCTTAAACTATTTTATGTAAATAGATTACTCAAGTGAGTAATCCTTTTGTAAAAGCTTTTATAACAAGTTTTAGTAGTTTTAAACAAACAATTCACATAACTGTAGATTAGGACAACCTTCCATATAATACGAAAGTATTATATGTGGTTGGGGACTTAACTTGCTAAGTCTTAAGGATTAGCAGGTCGGGTCTTTACAGTTGGTATCAGAGCCTGTTTATGTAAAATTGTTTGTTTAAAAAAATAGGAGACTTGACCATAGATACGGTGAGATTAGCATGGCTTGAGTCTAGGATTTGCTTGAATGGTGTGTTATGCTTGAATGTTGTTTTATTTTTAATATTAACTAAATTCAAGATTAATCTGACATTGCATTAATTATCATATGTCATGTGTATATTGTATGTCATTTAAAGATGGATAGGTCAAGGAGAATCACTAGACAGACTTCAGATCGGGAGAATATGCCTCCTCCTCAGTATACTGCTTCAGCATCTACAGCTTCTACTATCCCAGCTTCGACTTCGACTCCATCACCAGCTTCAGCCTCTACTACCCAGGATCCTCCACAACCACAAGCGCCACCTCAAATGCCTCCTCCGATGCCTCCATATCCTCCTATGCCTCAGATGCCAGTAGGAGATACAAGTACTATGTTCAATTTGTTCCGGGATATGTTTGCAATGGTTCAACAGTATCAACAAATGATGTATCAACAACAACAACAATTCATGCAACAATATAATCCATCAAATGTGAGGCAAGAACCTAATGTACAAGTAGGAGACCGATATGATCAAGTGAAGCTGCATGACTTTGTCAAGCTAGTACCTGAGTTTGATGGTATTACCATGGATCCAATTAAAGCTGAAGGATGGATAATAGAACTTGAGAAAGCTTTTGCTGCTTGCCAAGTACCCGATGATAGAAAAGTTGATTTGGCGATTTATATGATGAAGCAAGATGCATATAATTGGTGGATGCTGAATAGTGAAGGATTTGCAAGACCAATTCTCTGGAATACATTCAAAGATGCTTTCTTCTTGAAATATATTCCATCGACCGTGAGGGAACAAATGATTCTAAATGGTTGAGTTTGAGACAAGGGAATATGAAAGTGGATGAGTATTATGCGGAGTTTTGCAGGTTGCTAAGGTTTGCGGGAACGAACTACAACGACGAAAGAATGAAAGTTCAAAAATTCCAAGATGGGTTGAATATGGAATTGAAGAGTGAAGTTAAGAAGTTTCAACTTACGACCTTATCAGAATCTGTAGTGAAGGCAAGACTGTTAGAGCAACTATCAGATGATAATAAGGTTCAAGGAGATAGAAGAGCTACTTTTCTGGGAAAGAGATCTACAACTTCATACACTCCTTATCCAAGATATGACAGTATTGATAAAGGTAAAAGACCATATTTGGGAAAGAAGCCTAGTTCGGGACAATTTGTGAAGACTTCTATGTCTTCTACTCCTCTTGACAAGAGGTGTACTAGATGCTTTGGACCCCATGATTTAGCTCAGTGTAAATGGGCTCCAGGAGCATGTTTTGCATGTGGAAATATAGGTCATCGAGCTTCTGATTGTAAAGATCCAAAGTTGAAGCCTATATTCTGTGCATATTGTAAACAGAGAGGACATCATGTGATGAATTGTAAGGAGAAGCCTAGAACCGATGGTCCTAATGTAGGAAAAGGAACAACTGCTGCTAGAGTGTTTGCCCTACAACAGTATGAGAAAGCTCCTTCAGTGGATACATTAGCAGTGTAGAGGAGCATGAACAACACTTGAAGCTAGTTCTTCAAAGGCTAAGGAAAGGAAGCTTTATGCCAAATTTAGTAAATGCAAGTTTTGGTTGAAAGAAGTGGCATTCCTTGGTCATATATTACAAAGGAAGGAATATCTGTGGATTGGAAAGATTGGAGCTATTTTGGATTGGCCACAACCTACAAATGTTACTGAGGTATGTAGTTTTCTGGGTTTAGCAGGCTACTATCGAAGATTTGTACAAGGATTTTCAAAGATTGCTTCTTCATTGACAAAGTTGACTAGAAAGCATGTGAAGTTTACTTGGAATGAAGATTGTGAGAAGAGTTTTCAAGAGTTGAAACAGAGGTTAGTATCTGCACCTGTTTTAGCACTTCCAGTTAGTGGGAAGGAGTTCGTTGTGTATAGTGATGCATCTATACAAGGATTAGGATGTGTTTTGATGCAAGATAACCGAGTAATAGCTTATGCTTCAAGACAATTGAAACTCCATGAAAGGAATTATCCAGTTCATGATTTGGAGCTTGCTGCAGTGATATAGCATTGAAGCTTTGGAGACATCACTTATTTGGTGAGAAGTGCAAAATCTTTACCGATCACAAAAGCTTGAAATATATCTTCACTCAAAGAGAATTGAATATGCGCCAAAGAAGATGGCTTGAGCTAATAAAGGATTATGATCTTGAAATTCTTTATCATCCGGGAAAGGCAAATAGTGTGGCAGATGCATTGAGTAGGAAAAAGTAAATGAATATGGTTACCATGGTTACAAATCAAAGAGAGTTGCAAGATGATCTCGAAAATTGAATGTTGAAGTTACTATGGAAAAAGTTGAGATTATGTTGGCAAGTTTAACTCTATAACCTACTCTATTGGAACAAATTAAACAAGGACAACAAGAAGAACCAGAAAGCCAAAGTTTAAGAAGCGACATAAAAGAAGGAAAGAAGAAGGACATGAGAATTGATGATGAAGGTGTGATCAGATTCAGAGACAGAATTTATGTGCCAGTAATTTATGAATTGAGAAAACAAATTTTGAAGGAAGCTCATTCTTCTACTTATTCGATTCATCCAGGAAATACCAAGATGTACCGTGATTTGAAGCACATTTCTGGTGGGAAGGTATGAAAAAGGATATTGTAGAGTATGTATCTAAGTGTCTGACATGTCAACAAGTGAAGATTGAACATCAGAGGCCTGGTGGAGAATTACAACCTTTGAGAATTCTAGAGTGGAAATGGGATGAAATCACTATGGATTTTGTTACAGCTTTGCCCAGGACGATGGCTAGAAATGAGATGGTTTGGGTTATTATTGATAGGCTAACTCAATCAGCACATTTTATTCCTTTGAGGATCGGATATTCGCTTGAAAAGTTAACACAAATTTACATTAGAGAGGTAGTAAAACTCCATGGAGTGCCGGTGACTATTACTTCAGATAGAGATACTAGATTTGTGAGTAGATTCAGGACAAGTTTACATGAAGCACTTAGGACTAAATTGCAGTTCAGTACAGCATTTCATCCTCAAACAGACGGGCAATCAGAACAAACAATTCAAATTCTAGAGGATATGCTTAGATCTTGTGCTTTGGATTTTGGAAGGAATTGGGATGAACACTTGTCACTAGTTGAATTTGCATATAATAACAGTTACCAATCGGCGATACAGATGGCTCCATATGAAGCGTTGTATGGAAGAAAGTGTAGGTCTCCCTTACATTGGGATGAAGTGGGAGAACGGGCTCTAATTAGTCCTGATTTGGTACAGCAGGCGATTGATAAAGTTCAATTAATTAGGCAAAGATTGAAGGTAGCTCAAGATAGATACAAAAGTTATGCCGACTTAAGAAGAAGACCTCTTGAGTTTGAGATTGGCAATCGTGTATTTCTTAAAGTGTCACCAACTAAAGGTGTATTCAGATTTGGAGTGAGAAGTAAATTAAATCAAGATATATTGGACCCTATGAGATTTTGGAACAGATTGGATCTTCGGCTTACAGATTGGCACTACCACCGAGTTTGTCAGGCGTTCATAATGTTTTTCATGTATCTCAATTAAGAAAATGTGTCTCGGATCAAGATGCAATATTAGATACAAATCAACCCGAGATATTGCCTAACCTTACTATAGAAGAAAACCTGTTAAAATCATAGGCAAGATAGATAAAACATTGAGAAACAAGACGATTCCCATGGTCAAGGTTCAATGGAGCAACCAATCAGAAAGAGAAGCAGTGTGGGAAGTTGAAAGTTTGACGAAACTTCTTGAAGGAGGGAAGAATGAAATAACCATGAAATTCCCAATTTATATTCTATATGTGTGTTAATAAATTTATACATACTTTTGATATGTATTGAATATGATTTTTTTTCATGATGAATTATGTGTTTTATTATTGTGTTAAAATATTGAAATATTCTAGAATTTATTAAATATTTAGTTCATAAAATTTTAATTGTATTCATATGTGTAATTTATGATTTGAATTTGTTGAATTAAGTGGAGGAATGCATGTAACTAAGTCCTTATGTAGCAGAATTTTTTAGGCAAAAAATAAAGCTATTAAACACTCATTAAGGCCTTAAGACAATGTCATTAAGTAACAAAAGGTTAAGTCATTAATTGCCTTAATTACAAATGCCTCAAAAGTCAAACAAGTAGATAATATCTACTCTTCAAACTTAAATTTTCGGGCAAAATTTCAGACCTTAGCCAAACCCTTTCTCTAAGCTTCAAAACACCTCTTAACCCTCTCAAAAGCTCCTCCAAGGTGGCATAAGATTAAGCCCTTCATTTTCCATCACTTTTACCACCAAAAGATTGCTAGAGGACCATTAAACTAAAGCCTAAAGTTCTATTGGTGAGTTTGTCTTTCATGTCTTAATCTTATGCATATATGTGATTTCTTGATAATAGGGTGCTTATGCTAAATATGAGAAATGATGTGTTCTATATGTTAATGGTAGTTTAAGTAGTATATTAAGGCTACAAGAACTTATAGTATATGTTTTATGTGTAGCAAGAAGTATGGGTGTTGTTGAATTTGGGAAGAAGATAATTTGGGTAGTTGAAGTGTGGATTTGGAGTTTGAAGTATGATAAGTATTAGAAGTGTTTGAAGTGTTGTATGAAGTTTGCATAAGGTTTAGGACATGTTAGGAGTTGAGAAAAGTTGTTTTTTTTCAAGTTTAAAGTGTTAAAGTTTGAAAAATTTCGTATAACTATCACTACACCTGTCAAAACACCCCTGTTGCCAAGGGTGTAGTGCTCTCGGATCAAAAATTTCATTTCCCCTGAGTTGAAACGGCCTCCAAAACACCCCGTTGCCAAGGGTGTAGTGTCCAAAACACCCCTGTTGCCAAGGGTGTAGTGCTCTCGGATCAAAAATTTCACTTCCCCTGAGTCAAAACGGCCTTCAAAACACCCCGTTGCCAAGGGTGTAGCGCTCGCGGATTTCTTCCCTGACGCGACACTGTTTTGTAAATTGATCATAACTTTTTCATACGAACTCCGATTTGAGTGATTCAAATTGCGTTAGAAAGCTTAAAAAGAGATCTACAACTTTTGTGTTTTGAGTTTTTACAAAATAAAAACTTATCAAGGCCGAATTTTCGTTTCTTTCCAGCTGATACATTTTCCAAACAAAGTTAAAAACTTGTTTTTGTTTGTTTTATGTGTATTTGCTTTAACAAATGGATCTTTTAGACTAAAATGAGATAGATATATGATAATTGATGTGTTATGATGATCGAGTAATATAATTAAGCATGATTTAAGGATATTTGTATGATTTAATAAATTATTGATTATCTTTACTTGTTTTAGGATCTTGTGATAACTTATTTGAATGTATTTGTATGGTTATGTATGAGATTAGTTGAAATGAGTTTAAACTAAGTGTGAATTGTGATAATTCTTGTTGAACAGTTATTGATCCTCGCTTGGCCACCCCCATTAATTCCCAAGCTAATACAGGTACGCAGTAACTTGCTTGTATGCTTGTTAGGATAGGCATACTTAAATTTGATATAAGTTCTAAATGACTTAAGTATTGCTTGAATTGCTTGTGTTTTCACCGTTAAATCCGGTTCGAGGAGCGGTAACTTATCATGATGCAATGATAGGTTAGTGTAGACGCTTAGGCCAATAGTCATGATGCAATGACTAGGCTCGGCGGATAATCGATAGGAATGTATAACCGAGCAACATTTACTTACTCTTGAGAGGAAATAATATAATCTAATTCAATGTTTATGGGAGCATGTGAATTGCTTTATATTATGGATTGAGTTAAGTGAGCTGAGTAACGGCTATATAACCTGGATGAGATTATTATTTGCAATGTAACGTTATCTAGGAGATATAGGTATTCGGGCTACCTATATCAACCCCCTGAGCGTTGTGAGCATTACTCAGGACCCCCAGATATCCTCAGCTTGTCCCGGAGTTTGAATACTCCAGTGTTGATTTGTTTAAGAAATATTAAAGAAAGATAAATGAAGCAATTGTTTTTGCATTGCATTATAGGTGTGTATGGCTTCGCTTTTGTTTGTGTTGCTGTGTACTGGGCCTCTGGCTCACTTTTGCTATTTTCAGGTGTTGATGATGATTGTTATGATGATATGGGATTCGGGTCAGATTGGGAGAAGTTTATGGACGAGTGG
Source organism: Combretum micranthum (assembly GCA_024138025.1). Classification (NCBI taxonomy): domain Eukaryota; kingdom Viridiplantae; phylum Streptophyta; class Magnoliopsida; order Myrtales; family Combretaceae; genus Combretum; species Combretum micranthum. The sequence continues at coordinate 19,551 of JAMXBD010005262.1, forward strand.
GATGAGTAGGACCCTGTGGCGAGAAGTTTTTGAAGAAAGTTTTATTTCATGTGTTCGTTTAACAAATGTATTTTGTATTTTGGAATAGAGGCTTGTTAGTTAAGCCTGGGTTGTATTAAAAGACTTAAAGTCTATTTTCTTCATTTTGTGAGACTTATGTATATTTTGTTGTGTCCTATGCTGGACACAAGGATGTAAATATTTCCTTAAACTATTTTATGTAAATAGATTACTCAAGTGAGTAATCCTTTTGTAAAAGCTTTTATAACAAGTTTTAGTAGTTTTAAACAAACAATTCACATAACTGTAGATTAGGACAACCTTCCATATAATACGAAAGTATTATATGTGGTTGGGGACTTAACTTGCTAAGTCTTAAGGATTAGCAGGTCGGGTCTTTACACAATATTGTGCTTTGAGATCCATATTTCTTTAAATAATAAAGTCATTATTGCTTTAAAACTCTTATCGTGTGATTATCTTGATGGGGTTGAAATCAAGAGATCTCATTGCTTTATTGTATATTATACTTATGAAGATTTTATGGAGTTTGGAATTGAGATTTGATTTCTGAAGTTTTAACTTTTATACAACGATCGT
>JAMXBD010005263.1:0-20131 GCA_024138025.1 Combretum micranthum
TTTGTTCATAATATCAATCTTTTATGTTCCTTTATGTTCCTCATATTCCTTTATGTTCTTTATACCTTTATGTTACTACTATCTAATTATATCTATATATAACTATATTTATTTAGAGCATATAAGCTCATTGTCTTACAATTATTTTATCTTTCATGCAATTTATTTACTTCATTCAAGTGTATTTAAATTCAAGTTGATTTTAAGACTAGTCATTCTATCTAGACTTGTCCTCATCAAGTAAAACAATTTCTTTTTCTTTTCTTTTCGGGACTAGTCTTTCCTTAGTCCCGGGGCACCTTGATGAAGCTAAGGTCCCAATACTTGATTATTTACTTAAGCTTTCAAGTTATTATTTTACATTCTATAGCTTATGATTTCATATTCATGCATGAACATAATGTTTTTATCTCAAAAATCAATGAGAAAGTTTTCTTGAAATTAAAGATTCTTTCTAAAAGAAATAATATGGAAAAAAATGGATTTCTTAAAAACCCATGAACATATATGGGAATAATTTTTCTTACAAAAGGTTTTATAAAAACTTATCTTTTATCAAAGAAGTAGAATTCTTTTGGAAACATTAAAAATGTCATTTTGCTACTTTTGAAATCCAAGTTTAGAAATAAAACACACTTTAGGAAATTAAAGTATTACAAGAGATTTCATTTAGAAATAAAATATTTATTTATGACAAAAAAGATCTTTCAAAAGTAAAATAGAATCTCAAATTCAAAGACTTTTAAAAACCTTACTTTTTAAGTTGAGACAACTTCATTTACTTCATACATTTGTTATGAGTCATTACAAATATATATACCTTTAAAAGTTTACAAATAATTGAAATGTTATCTTTTCAAAATGAGCTTTGTTTACAAGAAGGAAAACAAAGTGTTTACAAATTCGTGGTAAATCTGATCGCTACCTTTTCGGAACCCAAACGACTTAGTTTTATGGAAATAAGCTTAGAAATGCGTAGATCGTTTCGAGAGGTAGAAAACGGTATATTATACGTGAAATTCGAGTTAAAATGAGCAAGTTATGGACCATTTTAAGTTGGAATTTTCTTTATACGATTTTATTACGATTTTAAAGAAAAGATTAGAATCTTCAAGGATAGAATTTCATGAAATACTCTTTTGGGTATTCTTCTTGATTAGATAATCACGAGGAGGATTGTCGTATCCGAGGATTACGACGATTAAGGGAATTTCCGTTCGACCATCCAATTCAAGAACGGTGTCATCATGGCCGAGTGAGTTACTTCCCGTTAATTTTCTCATACTCTTGATTGTGCTTGTAAAGATTAGTGCACTAGAATCTAAGTCAAAAATCAAAATGAAGTGTATGAAAATATTTTGAAGGGATACTAAGTATATCGAAACTCAATTTGTTTGTAATAAAAGTTGTATGTGCATTAATATCTTGAATTGTTTGAAATGGGTTGATCACTTGAAAGAAGCTAAATGGAATTACTGACTATAATTAAAGAAATTATTCATGCATTCATATGTTGAGTCACATTGCATTCATACTATACAATTGGTGGGAAGTGTATAATAGTGGTGGTATACATAACCGGTATATCATGTAAGTGGCGAGTAGGAGCCGGTAAGAACTACTTAATTGATGGCTGTAGGAGCCTGTAATAACTACAAGTTTTGGTGGCTAGTAGGAGCCTGTAATACTACATTTTTGATGGCGTACAAGAGCCGGTAGATCTATAAAAGTGTTTTTAAAAGCTGTGGCCGTAATTGGCCTGAATCCCCAACCCGAATGAAGGGCGTAATTCATTCAACATATGATTCCTGGAAAGTATATGTCTTGTATGCTCACGTGGATGTTGATTTCATATGTTTGATAGTAAAACTGGATTGATATTTACTTCGAGTATGAATTTTGGGATCTACTCACTAAGCCTATAAGCTTACACCCCTATAAATATTTGTATTCTCAGGAACACCTAATTTTTTGCCGGGGTCTTCCAGTATTCGTATACGTTTTATGTTGAGCTTTTAGAGGAAATCTACTCGAAGACTTAGATTAGAAATTCTTTGAAATCTTTATTTTTGGACGTTATGAAGTTTATCTCGATCCTTGGATTATCGGGGGTATGCCCCTAGGAGATTATGTAACAGACCTTTGGTTGTTTATGTATGATATACTTATTTTCTGAATTCTTGTATGTTTAACTTTACTTGCTTAAACTATGCTTCCCAAAGCGTCTCCTATTACCGTGTTAGACGCCTTCATATAATACTAAGGCTTCGCTGACTAAGGTAGCCATTCTTAAGCCTTGATATTATATGTGGCGGACTGCCACGTTTAGGGTACTTCGGGGCGTGACACCAGAGCTCATTTAGGGGTACTAAGGCTCATGTGGATGCATTCCTGGATGAGCCTAGCCGAGTCGAGGGCTTGGGGACTAGATGCGGTCGTGTAGACTCAATACCATTCCTAACCCATGATATGGAGGGCATAAATCCATTCTGTGTGTGGGTTCCGGATACCCATGTATAATTGCTTGCTCACGTGTTTGTTCATGCATAGCATATGACTGATTATAACTTATTTGTTATGGTACGAAATTAAGGGAATTCTCACTAAGCTAGTGTAGCTTATACCCCAATAGTTGTTTAAATGAACAGGTTATTTCAAGAATGCAAAGTGGGGACCGAATTAGTTGGAGCCGGGAATGACTCCAGGATTTCGGCGAAGAATACGAATGTTTGAAGTTATCAGCTAGTTTTATGATTTGTCTTGTAATAGTTTATGTAGTGAAGTCTTAGGATGAATGTCATTGAAGTTTGATGAATTGTATTTTGAAGTATAGTGTTTTGTATTTGGAGTATAGCGGATTATATTTCCTTTACATTGCTACTCAATTATATCAATATAAAATGTATCATTCCGATGTGTCTCCTTTATGTGTTATACGCCTTGTACATAGTATGGAAGCCTTTGCGTGACTGAGGTGGTCATTCTTAGGCTTTAATATTGTGTACAGCGAACTGCCACGTTTAGGGTACCCTTTGGGGCGTGACAACATGTTTACAAGGTGTAAAATGGAAATTTTTATGTAGAAATGAAGGTCATAAGTAATAGATATAATAAAGAATCAATTTTAACAAGGATAATTATATTTTCATAAGAAATAAATCCAAAACAAATGGAAATGATCAAAGTTAGAAAACTAGATTTTTCACAAGTAGTTGTTATTGTGGTCTTGCAAAATAAAAAGTTATAAAATTTTCTTTTAGCAAAAATCATCAAGATCATGCATACATTAAACTCATCTCATGTCATTCATGTTAGGAAATCATTCATATTGCACGTATAGCTAATCTATATAATAGGAACATTACAAACATTTACAAAACTATTTTTCGAAATTGAAATTGCTACTGTTCTAATTTGATCCGACTTTTTCAACGCTTCAAAGTTTTCAAAACTTAAATATAATATTAGAATTAGATATATCTTTCAAAGTAGATAGAAATCGATATATAATTTGCGAATTTCCGAGTTAAAACGACCAAGTTAGGGCCATTTCAAGTTAGAATTCCCGCTTAGGACGAGAATTACGAATTTGATAGTTTGTATAAGATAGTTTGGATTAGCTAAGTGATGAAATACTTATTAGAGTATTTCTTCCTTTTTTAGGTGATCCTAAAATCGATGATTCCTTACGCCGGATTACTTTTACTAAAAGACCGGTGATCCAATGGCCGAGTGAATCTTCTTTATTTTGTTACCTTGTTTGTGCTTGTAGCTAGTGCATTAGAATTATAGGAATAAGATAAAAATCGATATGAATGGGGATGGGATATTGATGAGACTATGATGAATGTATGCAAAGAATACTAAAACATATTGAAACCGATTCGATTAGATAAATGCGCTGTTCATATATTTCTGTTATGTATGATATTGGTTGGTCACTCTCAAGAATGTATGAATATTTTGACCTAAGCAAAAATTAAATTGGTCATGCATTTGCATCGTGTTGGTCCGAAAAGATAACTAAGGGGGGGGGGGGGGGGGGGTGAATTGGTTATAAAACTTATTTTTCAATATTTAAACAAATTTCACACACTTGGTTATTCTATTAAAATGGCTTTAAACTTTCTTGGAATAATAAACTTATCAAATAAAACTTTAATCAAAAATTCGGATCAAAGTGATTCAAGACTTTCACACTTAAAAACCTTCTGCTTAACTTCTTAAGTAAGAAAATATGAATGATTCACTTTTAAATTAACCTTTTGAGCATATATCACACATAAACAACATCAATAATAAATCACGAAATTAAAGAGAGATAAGGAGTAGAGAGTGCAAAGCGATATATAGAGGTTCCGCCTTGAGAGTCTGTCACGCCCCGAAGGGTACCCTAAACGTGGCAGTCCGCCGTACACAATATTAAAGCCTAAGAATGACCACCTTAGTCACGTGAAGGCTTCCATACTATGTACAAGGCGTCTAACACATAAAGGAGATAAATCGGAATGATACATTTTATGTTGATACAATTGAGTAACAATGTAAGGAAATACAATCCACTATACTCCTAATACAAAACACTATACTTCAAATATAAATCATCAAGCTTCAATTACATTTATCCCAAGACTTCACTAATAAAACTATTACAAGGCCAATCGTAAAGCTTAGCCAAAAACTCCATGCATTCTTATATCTTGCCGGAATCCCGAAGTCATTCTCGACTTCAACCATCTGGTCCCACTTAGCATTTCTCGTATAACCTGTCATTTAAACAAACTATTGGGTATAAGCTACACTAGCTTATGTGAGAATTCCCTTAATTCCGCACCATAACAAACAAGTTATTAATCAATATATGCTATGCATGAACAAACGTGAGCAAGCAATTATGCATGGGTAACGGAACCCACACACAGAACGATTTAGCCATCCGTATCTTGGTTAGGAATGGTATTGAGTCTACACGACCGCTGCTAGTCCCCAAGCCCTGGCTCTTAGCACTCACTCGGTAGGCTCATACAAGGATGCATCCACATGGCCTTAGTACCCTAGAATGGAGCTCTGGCACGGGTCTCCGTACTTAAACAAGTCCTCGGACCATACGATCGACCTGGTAGGAGTAGCACGTACCAAATGCAATAGTCTGATGCGATGCATGATCAATCTACTTTTTGCTTAGGTCAGATATTTATACATTCTTTAGAGTGACCAGGCAATATCATACACATAAATAATATGAACATACAGTTATCCAATCAAATCGTGGTTTCGATATGCTTTAGTATTCCTTGGCATACATTCATAAGTCTCTTCATATATCCCATCCCCATTCACATCGATTTTTATCTTGTTCCTAAAGTTTCTAATGCGACTAATTACAAGCACAATCAAGGTAACAAAACAAGGAGAAAACTCACTAGCCATTGGATCACGGTCTTCTAGTAATAATAATCGGTGGTAGGGAATCGTCGAACTCGGGATAACCTAAAAAGGAAGAAATACTCTATCAGTATTTCCACTCAAACTAATCCAACGACTTCATCCGAACTTATCAAATTCGTAATTCGCGTCCTAAGCGGGAATTCCAACTTAAAACGTCATAACTTGGTCATTTTAACTCGGAATCTCGCAAAATTTATATCGATTTCTATCTACTTCGGAAGAGTTCTAAATACGAAGTTTAAATCAAGTTTTGAAATATCTAAGCTCGGAAATGATGGATCAGATCTGTACAGCGGTAACATAAATTCCGAAAATGCGGTTTTCATGAATGCACTTGAGATTCCTAAGTGTAAAATGAAACTAAATGCAATGGTAATGATTTTCCCTATCATGAATGTCATGATGTGAACCTTAAGGAGTCTATGTTCTTATAACTTTTTAGATTTAACGATTTTTGGAAAACAAACTTTCCTTAGAAACCATTTCCTCTCAATGTTTAGTAAGTGAATTTACTACACTTGACCACATGTACATTTTACATGGATTTCCTTTAGAAAAACTCTACTTTATTTAAAGAAATTTTGACCCTTATATTAGTTATATCCTAAGGCCTTTATTTCTTTAATAAAATTCACATTTATAAACTTTTAAGTGGGTCTTTTACTATGGGGTTTCCAAAAATCCGAATTTACAAAAGTCCATTTTCAAGTTGATTCCTTTAGGGAAAATATATTTTATACTTGAAACTTTAAGTATCTATTATACTATTTCCTAAGGACTTCATTTGTTCAAGAAATATCATTTTTGAAGTTGGAAAAATGTGTTTCTAACCTTACATCCATTATTACGAATTTGGTCTACATGACTTTTAAATCAAACTCCTATGGACTTCATTTCTTGTTTCCAACATTTTCTTTAGTAGAAACTCCTTTAGACTCATGGAAAATACTACTAAACATTATCTATTACCTATAGGCTTCATTTCTCTTGTAAAATACATGTTAGAAGTTGATAAAGTGTTTTTAACCTAGGTTTCTAAGTCATCCGAATTTTTCAAGTTCATTTCTTGAAAAGCGTTTTCCTTTTTGACTTTATTAACTTATCTAACCATAAATCTACTATGGAAGGTTATTTACTAAGGACAAAACATTAAAACTATGAATGCACATGAACTCAAAATGAAGATGAGATCTTAAATGTCTACATGAATAAGAGTAGAAAAAAGTAGATCTACTATATCAAATGCTTAAATGAGTTTTGAAGACATAAAAACTATATTTTTGTAAAAGATCTTTTGTTAGAAACACTTTTTGATGGGAGAAACATAAAGCTTTTGGCATGAAAGTTTCTTTAAGTGATAGATCTACTTTGTAATGGTTCGGGATTCTTGTTTTGATCTTCCTTGACCCTAGCAAAAGCTCATGGGGTCCTTTGGTTGGAAATATCAAGAATCACCTAGCCATAACAAGATCTATGTGTGGAAGGAGTGAAAGTTCTTTTACTTAGAGTAAGATAGGAGTAAAAAGGAAAAGAAATAAGTTGTGTGTGTGTGTGGGGAGGCCATGGAGGCTCTCGAATAGGGGAAAAGAGGGAGTGGAGAGGAGAGAAAAAGAGAGCTTTACCTTTTGTAAAGTTTGAAAAAGTGAAGGAATGAAGAAAGAGAGAGAAATGTAGTATTTATATGGAATGAGATTAGGTTAAATGAAGAAGAAAAATTCAAATTGAAGCATGGAGGGGGGGCCATTTTCACGCCGACCAAGGAGCTTGTAAGGAAGGGAAAAGTTTGAAAATTTTGCTTTATTTGATTGATTTAACTTGATGTGAAGTTGTTATGAGGTGTAAGGGAAGTTAAGGACAAAAGTTATGGAAAGAAGGAGTTGATTTGAGTGATGGTAAGGGTTAAACTTGTAGGGTAGGCTAATAGGTAGACTAGGTAGTACTTTATGAATAGTGAGGAATAGTTGACAAGACAATTTAATTTCTGGTAGTAATGAAATACGAATAAAAAGGCTATAACTGTATTTTTCATAAGCCGGAAAATTATGAAAAATATATTTTTGAAATCCTTATTTTATTTCGATTCAAATGAGTATTCATAAAGAAATTTTTGAAATTCTAGTTCCGGGGCACGCTTTTCTATAATGGGTTTCGGGATGACCCGAAGTTGGAATTTTCTCAAAATCTGATCTTTTCTTGGTTTGAAATATAATCAAGAACTATATCCTAAATTAATTTTGCTTATAAAAGTTTCTTATTTGGAAACCGAGGAAAAGCCGGAATTTTGGGTTTCTAAGCCTTTCTCACAAAGCTTGAACTAAACCGGTTTAGGGTTTCATTTTTCGGTTTCCGAAGTTTACTTGATTACTAGGAAACTAGGGTATAAAACTAATAAATAATATTAATAATAATAATAATAATAATAAAATTGTGTAATGAAATAAAATGAATAGTGCAAAAGAATAATCAATTACCGGTAGAATGAAAATACGATAAAAATGTTATAACTATAACTTTTATAACCCGAAAAAATTATATAACTGATATATTTAGAAATCTCGTGGAATTACGAGTCTAACGGTACTAATGTATTTTTGATATCTCGAGTCCCGGGACACGCTTTTCAAAGTCTGTATCCGAACGGGTTCGAGATAGGTCAAAAATTTACCAATCTGATATTTGTGAACAACTTATATTACTACGAGCCATTCACTTATTTAAACTACACTCGGCCTCTAGGGTTAAAGGCGCTAGATTGTCGGACTTAAGCTATTGTATTCCGGTTAGGGTTTCCGGGTGATTTTCTGGTTTAGACCTTTGCCAATTTGGAAACTGATATTTACGTTTATATAACATATGTAGTTGAGAATTTATTTCAAATTTTATTTTTATAAGCATTTAATATCTCTTACTGCTTTCGGAAATCTTGAATTGAATTATTATATTCGGAGTTATATCGGTAATGGTTACCAGATATGATTTTCTTGAGTTTGAGTCAAATATCGGTTTTTTGGAATGATTTTGGGGAAATCTTGATTTTTATAATTTTCTTTGAAAAAGGATCTTCATAGTGTTTTGTTTTCGAATTTATTTTTGCTTCGATTTAAGGTTTTATGAACAATTGGTCAACTTAAGGATTATTTAATTTATTATTTTGTTTCTTGAATTCTTCCTTCTTAAGATTACGAGATTTCAATTTCTAACTCGTTCTATGATTCTTGGGAGTTTGATTTGATCGTTAGGGATTTATTGTGATTTCCGTCTCTTAGGATTATTAGTCCGGTCGTTTGGGGAATTTCCAAAGTCTATATTTTATTATTGGCAGATAAAGTTTTCTTAATCGTGCCAAAGACTAATTATGGAATTGGCCTTTGGTGATTTCCTGATCCTTCAAATTGTCATGTTATGGATTAATTTGCTTTTTAGCAAATTATCACTGTGTTTTATTTTATCGATTTTTCATGATTATAGATTAGGTAAGCAATTTATCTTACGTAATGGTTTTTGGACTTAAGGACTTTTGTAGTCCTTGTTTTATTTTTAGATTTTGTCAAGACTAATGAATTCTTACTTTCGTTTTATATTAGGACTCGTTCGAAGTTCGGTTTTAATTTGGAGTGATTTTTAGGGTTTATTTTCAAAGTTCATCTTGGAATTATTTACTAAAATTTTCCGGGGCTTACAGTGTCAATCCTCTCTTCCAGCTCCAAGCCAGGGTCCCGGTACTCCTCACTGGTTGTGTTCCACTATCCAATCAAATCAATGAAGTTACAAGAAGTATTTGCCAATCTTTTGGCTACAATTCACTTAGCTTGATTCTCACAAACAATCAATCAACTAAATCTACTTGTAACTATCAACTCATAAAAAATAAAATCAAACCATGAGGAATATAAGAATTGAATTTCCTCAACTATTTGCTCAATGAACAGTAAAATTGAAATTTGACAGTATTCGAATGGATGCTTTGGACTTTCTGATGTTCACGTAATTTTTCTTGCTCGTGTTCTCTGTATTCTGTGTTGTTCTACTGCCTCGTTCTTTCCTTTTTATTTTTATTTTTGATACTGCAACGGTTAGAAGAACAATTGGATCAACTCTTCCAGATTTCTCATGCATAGGATCAGTTCTTCAGTTTCCAAGATATCAACTTCAATTTATCCATCAATTGACGTAATTTGAATTTGCATACTTGAATTTATCTTCGTAATCAGCTTCAGATGATAATTCGAATATCCTACAACTGATGTGATTATCTCTAAACTGAAAATTTGGACTTGAACTTATCCTTTGTTGAATCTCTGCATGTTCTTGTTACTGTTCATGCTCATCTTCATTCTTCACGTGAAAATAATTTGGACACATTCCATAAAAATCTGATTTTGTAAATACTTCATATTATGCACACTTACTTTCTCCTTAAAAATTATTTTACTTTTGATAAAAATAAAAATCAATTTGAGCTTCGTGAAATTGACCTTTATTTCCTTCAACAGCATTCGTGTTCCTTTAACCAAGTTTAAATTCTAAAATTAAGCCTTGTGGATTTAATCCAACTTTGTGGAACACATTGAGTATAACACCCAATTTATACTCAACATTTGGAGCTAGGTCTTCAAAATCTAAATCTCTTTTGAAAAACACTTGATTTTCGTGCAGTTCATATACCTTTTGAGCTTCCCTCTTATAACTAAGAAAAATGCTGCAGGTCTTATACAATCCTTCTGTGTAACCTCCTGATGAGTTACTTTCTCTATGTCCAAGTTTCTGAGTTACCCTCTGAAGTATTAATATGCTTAAATAAAGAACTTCCAACCTTCTGATAAACTTTCTGATATATTTCTATATTGTTAATATTCATTTCTGCATACTTAAACAAATTATGTAAGAAACATTTAACTCTTTTTGTTATCATCAAAATCATCTCTTGAGAGAAATCAACACATCGGACATATTGCATTTGGTAGCGTGCTACTCCTATGCAGGTCGATCGGTATGGTCCGATGATGACTCGTTTGGATAATGAGAACGGTGCCAGAGTTCATTTGTCACGCCCCATAGGGTACCCTAAACGTAACAGTCCGCCACATACCATATAAGATTCCCGAATTACCGCCTTACACTTCGAGAGCCTCATATAGATGTAAGGCGTACCTGTAAGGACCCAACCCTCTAAATCCCGAGACTTAGAGTACCGAGTCCCCAACCACATATAATATTTTCATTATATATGTAAGGTTGTCCTAAATCTATCAGTTTATGAATATTGTTTGATCAAAATCACTATAACTTCAATTTGCTTTTAATAAACAAGATTGCTAACAAAAGCAATCTATACATAGATTTACATCAAATAAACACGGTTCAGCGTCGATACAAGACACTGCAAAATTACATGTTTTCTTACATCAAAAGAATCCTAAGGAATCTTAAGGTCTTTACAACAAATAGGCTTAACTAACAAGTCATCTATACATAACTTTTCCTTAGCAAAATTTCTTCCCAAACGTCCAGGTGATCGGATCCTATTCGTCCCACTCATCCAGAAATCTCTCGAAATCGGACCATAGCCAAATCATCATAAAATTTGTCTCCAATACCTGCAAAGCAGCAACAGTGAGCCAAAGGCCCAGTACACAATAACAATGGCAAAACAATTCATCAAATTGATGTAATGCAATAATAGACAGTGTGATGTTTATTTATTACGTTTTCTTGCACAAAATCAACAGGAGAGGTATTCAAACCCCGGTCACACTTTGGGAATTCAGGGATCATGAGTAACAGCAACTGCTCAGGGGGTTAATATAAGCAGTCCGAATACTTATATGTCCTATATCTATTTCATGAAGATAATAGCTTCATTTAGGGTTTAAAAAGCCGTTGCCGACTCTACTTAAACTCAGTCATAACATGAACCTAGTTCACAAGTTCCCATAAACCTTGAACTAAATCATGGTATTTCACCCTAAGTTTAAGCAAAACGTTACTCAGATACTATTTCCCCTATCGGCTACCCCTTAACCAAAAGAATCGCTATTGCATCATAGCGTACCATTGCATTATGGTAAAGTCATTGCATCATGACTTGGTAACGCGCCTAACTAACATGTCATTGCATCATGACAGGTTTGCTGCTCTCGGACAAATTAAACAGCGTAATAGACATCCAATTCAAGTATTACGTCAAATCAATTTAAATTATTAGGAATGCCTATTCCTAGCAATCATGAAACAAGTTTTACGTACCTGAACCGTTAGTATATAACTAGGATCTCTCGATGATGGACTAACGAAGAATCCTTAATGAAATAAGAATATCACAATAATCAATAATCAATAAATAGATTTCACTCTCACAATTATACATACATATTATATCTATATATTACAAATAAATCAAAGAAATTCAAATAATTGAATACAAAGTCATAAATAAGCATTTAATCATTCTATTATATCATAAATCGCTTAATAAATACTTAATTGCTCAAATAACAAACTTCAGAAAATTTTAGAAAAAGTTTTAAAATTCAAAAGCGAGGGGATCGCGGCAGCTAAAGCCGGCGGCTTTGAGCCGATGTTCGATACTCTGAAAATCAACACTGCCAACGCTGGCGGTGTTCAAGGGTACGTCGTCCGCCTTCATTCTACGCCTGCGGCCTTGAGCGGGCGTAGAATCCAAAACCCAAAATTTTCAAAATGTCCAGAGAGGTCTAAGCCATCCGCTTACCTAGAAACGCGGGTAGCTTTGGCACATACGCCGGCGGCCTTGATTCCCAACGGCCAGCGTACAATATGAATGAAAGAACGCCGGCTGACTTTTCTAGCGAAAGCCGACGGCTTTGGTCAGCCTTAAGAAATTTGAATCCAACGCTGCCTCTACGCCGGTGGCGTTGAATTCCCAGGTGCCGGCGTACGTTTAAAAACAGGCTTAAACGAAAAATACAAATCCTATTTTTCTACTTTGAAAATTCAATTCTATAACACTTCAAAATCATCCTTATCTACATTTTCAACTTTATATACTAACTCCTACCTACACTACTCAATCTTAGCAACTTAAAACAAGAAATCATCACATTTAAACACTTCCAATTCACTTCAATCCATTCAAAATTTTTCTACACAAATCCTCTTCACATCCACCCAACACTTCATATCACCTCTACCATACATGCACAAACTCACACACTCATAAAACATTCCTAGCTCATCCCAAGCATGAACAAACCATTTAGATAACATTAAACTCATTTCATCCAAGAGTTCATACAACCATTTCAAGAAAGAAAAACAAAACAAAACAACAATCATAACTACATCAATTCACATATATATATATATATACCTTGTCTTGAGGAGAACTTTGATTTTTAAAACTTGATATTGAACTTGACTTGAACTTGGAAATGAAATTGAAAGAGGAAGAAGAAAAGAAAGAAAGAAGAAGCAAAATTCGTATAAAATATTAGGGCTGCAAAAAGGGAGTTCAATTAAGCATAATTATGCCTAAAACATATTCCAATTTTACCCTCTAAGGCATGTGCTACTTTAATTTGCATTTGGGGTGTATTTGGGTCTCATTTGAAGCCTCATTTGGGCATAAATGCTAACTTAATTAAAGAAAACTCTATCAACTAATCTTATGGAAAACCAAGATTAATTTTATAAATCTAACTTAACTAACACCTTAATGTATAAAAGACATAATTAATAATTTTACTACACACACACATTAATACATATAAAACAAAGATATTAATTTCAATATATAAATGCCAAAATAATACATTTTAGACCACTAGCAACATAACCATTATAATCATCATGCTCATTCAATTCAATACTTAAGATAAATAAATAAACGCATGGAATTTAAATAGAATTTAAATCTAGGTCATTTCAGTACCTTTACAACAATAGAGTACAAGTCTGAATGGAGATAAAAGCTTAATTTGGCATGCATTAGCAGTAGGATATAACTCATGAGACATAAATAAATATTGCATAATCTAAGGGGTATTCCCCCGCAAAAGAATAATCAATGGCCTTATATAGTCATCCAAAGTCTTAAAAGTTTCCTACGGAAGTCTAAACAACAATTCCAACTTCTATGGGAAACTCCTAGCTTCTGTACCTGTACAGCCAGGTCACGTGCCTAAGCCACAAATGGGTAGCTACAAAAGGAATGGACTGTAGGGGCGTAAGCTAACTAACTTAGTGAGTGTAATCTTCCACAAAAACATTCATGTCGCAACAATTCAACCAAGTGATTAAGCAAGCAAGTGAATGTACCAAACACATGAGTTCAACAAACATATGACCAGCCGGAAATCATATGTGGATGGACTTGCGCCCTCCATCCCGGGTTAGCAGATTAACGAATACTGCGGTACTATCTTTATTCTATTTATGGTTCACGGTTAACCTACGATTATTCGATATTGTTTATGGATCACGATTAACCTACGATTATTTGATATCGTTTATGGATCACGATTAACCTACAATTATTCGATATCGTTTATGGATCACGATTAACCTACGATTATTCGATATTTATGGATCACGATTAACCTACGATTATTCGATATCGTTTATGGATCACGATTAACCTACAAATGCTAATGCTCCTTCCCCTTATGATATGCAGATGTCAAATTTGGTATTAGTCCAAGTAGTTGATTAAGCCATTTTACTTAGGCGATCAAACAATTTCTCAAACAATCCATTATAGCTAAGTACACAACCAAAATTTATCCCGGTTTCGATATTCTTAATTTGAGTTCTCACATCATCATCAACATAATTTCCCATTATTCCCCATCATTCATATTCCATTCATTTGGCCTACATTCTAGTGCACTACTTTACAAGCACATACAATAAATGAATCGGGAAGAAAAACTCACTCGCCATTGGCTCGCCTTTCTTCTAGTAATAATAATCCGAAGGCAAAGAGTCAACGTCCACGCGTTCACCTATTCATATAAGAAATACCCTAATAAGTATTCTACCATCTAAGGATACTAAAACTCTAAGAAAACTTAGTGAAATCGAAATTCGCGTCATTTTCGAAGTCCCGATTTAAAATGGCCATAACTTGGTCGTTTTAAGTCGGAATTTCGCAAATTTTATATCGATTTCTATCTACTTCGAAGAGCTTTCTAAATATGGAATTTAAGTCAAGTTTTGAAAATATCAGCCTCGGAAATGAGGGATCAGATCTGTACAGCGGCTATGTTGATTCAGAAAATGTGGTTTTCATGAATGCACTTGAGATTCCTAAGCACAAAATGAAACTAAATGCCATGGTAATGATTTTCCCTATCATGAATGTCATGGTATGAACTCTAATGAGCCTAAGTTCCTATAAATTTTTAGACTCAAAGAATTTAAATAAACTTTTTCTTAGAAAACCATTTCATGCTATTGTTTAACAAGTAAGTTTACTACATTTGGTCACACTTACTTATTACAAGGATTTTCTTTAGGAAAACTCCATTTTGTTTAAAGAAATTTTGAGCCTTATATTAGTTATATCCTAAGGCCTTTATTTCTTTAATAAAATCTTCATTTGTAAACTTTTAAGTGGGTCTCATAATAGGGTGGTTCCAAAAATCCGAATTTAGAAAATTTCATTTTCAAGTTGATTCTTTTAGGAAAAATGCATTTTATACTAGATCTTTAAGTATTTATTTTACCTATACCCTAAGGACTTCATTTATTTAAGAAAATACCATTTTTGAAGTTAGAAAACTAGTGTTTTCTAACCACCTATCCATTATTACGAATTTGGTTTTCAAGACTTTTAACTCAAAACTTCTATTGGACTTCATCTCTTGTTTCAAATATTTTCTTTACTAAAAACTCATTTAAACTCATGAAAAATATTACCAAACATTATCTATCACCTAAAGGCTTCATTTTTCTTGTAAAACACATGTTTAAAAGTGGGTAAAAGGGTTTTTAACCTAGGTTTCTCAAGTCATCCGAATTTACACAAGTTCATTTCTTGAAAAGTGTTTTCCTTTTTGACTTTATTAACTCATCTACCTATAGATCTATATACTAGAAAGGTTATTTACTAAGGACAAAAGCATTAAAGACTATTAATGTACATAAACTCAAAATAATGATGAGATCTTAAATGCCTACATGAATATAAGTAGTAAAATGATAGATCTACTATATCAAATGCTTATATAGGTCTTGAAAACATAACAAATACATTTTTATAAAAGATCTTTTGTTCAAAACACTTTTTGATGAAAAATCATAAAGCTTTTGGCATGAAAGCTCCTTTAAATGTTAGATCTACTTTGTGATGGTTCGGTATTCTTGTTTTGACATTTCCTTGTCCCTAGCAAGAGCTCATAGGGTCCTTTGGTTGGAAATATCCAAGAATAACCTAGCCATTACAAAGATCTATGAGTAGAAGGAGTAAAAGCTCACTTACTTGAAGTAAAATAGGAGATGAAAAGAAGAAAATGGAAAGTTGTGTATGTGTGTTTGTGGGCTCTAAGCTCACGGCAAGGAGGGGAATGAGGGAGAGAATTGAGAGCTTTTTACCTTAGCAAAAGTTTGAAAGTGAAAGAATGAAGAGAGAGAAAGAGAAAAAGTAGTTTATATAGCATTTGAAATTAGGTTAAATGGGACTAAATATAAAAAAAAAAAAATTGTAAAACAGAGCTTGGGGGGGGGGGGGGGGGGGGGGGGGTTGGGAAAGTGTGATTTTATTTTTGTTTTGATTGATTTATCTTTGATGTATAATTTGTCATAACTTGTATTGAAAGTTAAGGGACAAAAAATCCTTTGAAAAGGGGAGGTGATTGAGTGATGATAAGTGTTGCAATATAGAGTGTACAAATAGGTAGTAATAGGTGGTACTTGTGAATAGTAATGAATAGTAGTCAAGACAATTTAATTACAGGTAGTAAGGAAATACGAATAAAAAGGCTATAACTGTTTTTTCGTAAGCCGGAAAATTATGAAATCTATATTTTTGAAATCCTTTTTTATTTCGGTTCAAATGAGTATTCATAAGGAAATTTTTGAAATTCTAGTTCCGGGACACGTTTTTCTGTAATGGGTCTCGGGATGACCCGGAATTGAAATTTTCTTAAAATATGATATTTTCTTGGTTTGAAATATAATCAAGAACTATATTCAAAATTAAATTTTCTTATAAAATTTTCTTAATTGGAAACCGAGGAAAAGCCGGAATTAAGGTTCCTAGTTCTCACTCCAGTCTTAACCTATTCCGGTTTAGGGTTTTGGTTTCCGGTTCTAGGGTTATCTTGGCTACTTTAAAAACTGGGCTTTACAACCTACCCACCTTAAAAAGAGCTTTTTCCTCAAAACTGAACTGACGTACCTTGATCCTCAAACAACTCGGGGTATTTCCTTTGGATTTCCTCTTCAGCTTCTCAAGTTGATTCCTCAGAAGCGTGGTTTCTCCACAATACTTTAACATATCGGTTCTCTTTATTCCGAAGCTTCTGAGTTTTCTTATCTAAGATTTCTACTGGATGCTCTTCATATGTGAGATTCTCCTTTAACTGAATGGGTTCCAACTCCACTATCCGTTCAGGGTCAGGCACGTACTTCCTTAACACAGACACGTGGAACACATTATGAACTCCAGACAGGCTTAGCGGTAAGGTTAGCCGATAGGCTAAATCTCCCACTCTTTCCAAAATCTCAAAGGATCCAATATACCTTAGGCTTAATTTCGCTTGAGTCCGCATCCTCTTTATGCTCTTGATTGGGTTTATTTTCAGATAGAGATGATCGCC
Organism: Combretum micranthum; assembly: GCA_024138025.1. Classification (NCBI taxonomy): domain Eukaryota; kingdom Viridiplantae; phylum Streptophyta; class Magnoliopsida; order Myrtales; family Combretaceae; genus Combretum; species Combretum micranthum. The sequence continues at coordinate 17,247 of JAMXBD010005263.1, forward strand.
TACTTGAAATTCTAGTTCTCTTCTCTTCAGATCAGCCCAACTCTTTTGTCTGTCTTGAGCTTCTTTCATTTTCTATTGAATGACCCGGACCTTATCAGCTGCTTCCTGAACCAATTCAGGCCCAATAGCAAGCTTTTCCACATCATCCCAAAACAAAGGGGACCTACAATGCCGTCCATATAAGGCTTCATAGGGTGGCATCTGAATGGTTGAGTGGTAGCTATTGTTATAGGCAAACTCAATTAGATGTATGTGATTGTTCCAACTTCCTTTAAATTCCAATATGCAAGCTCTTAACATATCCTCTAAGGTCTGAATGGTTCGCTCAGACTGTCCATCTGTCTGAGGATGGTAGGCAGTACTGAAATGCAACTTGGTGCCTAGGCTCTTTTGTAAGCTCTTCCAGAACTTCGAAACAAACCTTAGATCCCAATCTGAAATGATTCCCGCTGGAACACCATGGAGTCGCACAATCTCTTTGATGTAGATCTTAGCCAACTTGTCCAGCGAATAGGTCATATTGATCGGTAGGAAGTACGCTGACTTTGTCAAGTGATCCACTATTACCCAGACTGCATCACATCCCGTGGAAGTTCTCGGAAATCCACATACAAAATCCATTGAGATCTGGTCCCATTTCCATTCGGGGATAGGTAGTGGCTTTAATAATCCTTGGCCATTGATGTTCTACTTTAACTTGCTGACACACGGTGCACTTAATAACATAATCCGCCACATCCCTCTTCAAACCATTCCACCAATAGTGGCTTTTTATGTCTTGATACATTTTTGTACCTCCCGGATGCATGGTGTAACCGGAGTTGTGAGCTTCGCTCATGATTTCCTTTCTTAGTTCTTCATCTTCTGGTACACACAATCTCCCCTTCATCCTAACCACCTCTTCATCATCTAGGGTAAAGTCACTATACTTCCCTTTGAGCACTTCTTCTTGATCTTCTTTATCACTTCGTCATATCTTTGAGCTTCCTTAATCCTATCGATCAAGGTGGGTTCCATAACCAAGTTTGCGATCTCGATTTCAACATCTTGCCCTACAAACTCAATTCTTAACCTTTCGAATTCCCTTATTAGCTCTTTTTGCTCTGTGATTAGGGCTGCTACTTCTCCGTAATTCTTTCTGCTCAAGGCATCAACACCAGCATTTACCTTTCTCGGGCAGTAATTGATTCCCAAGTCATAGTCCTTTATGAGTTCCAACTACCATCTCTGCCTCATGTTCAACTCCTTTTATGTGAACAAATACTTGAGACTCTTATGGTCTGTGTACACTTCACATCTTTGTCCATACAAATAATGTCTCCATAACTTCAAGGCAAAAACCACCGCGGCTAATTCCAAATCATGCGTAGGATAGTTCTGCTCATGAGGCCTTAATTGTCTGGAGGCATAAGCAATGACTTTTCCCTCTTGCATCAGTACACATCCGAGGCCATTCCTGGAGGCATCACTATGCACCATATAAGGTTTTTCGGGATCAGGTAATACCAAGATTGGAGCTGACACTAAGCGTCGTTTCAACTCTTGGAAACTTTGCTCCCTCTTATCTGTCCACACGAATTTCTCATTCTTTTGTGTCAGTTGTGTCAGAGGTTTGGTGATTTTAGAGAAATCCTTCACAAACTTACGGTAATAACCAGCCAAACCTAGGAAGCTTCTCACCTCAGTTGGCGTTTCGGGTTGTTTCCAATCCACCATAACCTTAATCTTTTCAGGGTCAACAGATATTCCTTCTCTCGTCACCACATTCCCAAGAAAAGATATCCTATCCAACCAAAAATCACACTTAGATAGCTTGGCGTATGATAGGCATAATTTATCATCATTTTAATTGACAAATTGGGTCTATTTTATAATATAATTGATGGGATTCTTAATAGATAAGGTGCTTAATTGGTATATATATATATATTTCAGGTCAATTTTGAACACAATTGTAATATAAGGAAGGTATATATATATGGAGAATCCAATCAATATTCAAGCAAAGCAGCAAGGAGCATAAAAGGAGTCTACATGTACTGCCGTACAACTATCAAAGTGAAGAAAATGCAAGCCAGTGGCTGATACGGGGCCTTGTACGCCCGTACACCAAGTAATTTTGAAGCGGATTCGACTTGTACGCCCATACATGGGGTGATGAAGAAGGGAATTGAAGGAGATTTATGTTTGCACGCCCGTACACGCTTGAAGAATGATTCCAGTACTTAGCACTCCCACTTATACGACCGTACAAGATGCAAATTGTCAAGGAAAATAGGCATTGTACGGTCGTGACTTTTAGAAATGGATCATTATCTTCTTCTTGAAACAGTATGACTGTTTAGTTTGTTTTAGTAAAAGGTCGTGTTTTTAAACACGACCCCCATAGAATATAAAGAGGGGTGATTCGTTCTGAAAGATATATATCACATCATATATTTTAGAAAGAATTTTTAGGAGAGAGAGTCGGATTCCAAGAAGAACTTGAGAAAGTCGATTGGATCCAGTGTTTGTTTGTACAACCACTTCATAATCATTAAAAAGGGGTTTTATTTCTTCTCTTATCTTGTTCATTGAATGTTTATCTTAGTTTCTATTATGTTTGTTATACGTTTGTGTTCATATGTCAGTATGAATGAGTAGTGATTAAGTTATTACGAAGTCATATTAACAGGAATCATATATATCTGTTATAAATCTATTTAATTACGAATTTCTAGTGTTGGGTCTTCAAATAAGTTAGGAAATTGTAGTGCACGACATATTCCTACATCAGATCTCATTGGAAAAGGTTGAGAAACAATTCTCTTGAGTAGATCTAAGGCACTAGAACAACTACTCTTGTTGATAGAGATGTTAATAAGAAGTTTGCTGCATGTTTTCAA
>JAMXBD010005264.1:0-20107 GCA_024138025.1 Combretum micranthum
TTAGATTATAAATTTACTGTTAAGCCCTAAAGGATTCATATATACTCTCCTATACATTTACATACGAGCAACCCAATAACTCTATCATTCATATCTTCATCAACTTCATTTTCCAATTCTAGTGCAACATATAAACCATTCCAATTCATTTAGCTACTATAAAAAACTTCATAAATCGCCTCTTATAAGTTATATTGATTCATCTAAGCCAAAGGATCAACTTAGTTGACTAACTACAACTTCGATCACTAGAAATTCATTTATAGAAATTGTCTTTATGCAAGAAACAAGTGAATAAAAGTTTAGAAAAGTAAACAGCACATTACCTTAGAGGAGTTTGATTTGTAGCTAAATCTTGAAGAAATTTTGATGAAGTTTGAAAGAAAACTATGATCAACATGATGGAGGATTTTCTTGCTTGATGAAGAGGCAATGGAAATGGTTTGTTTTGGAAATGGTTTTTGTACAAATATAAATAAGATAATTATGCTTTGATATTCAATAAAGCAACTTTGACTTTTAAGGCATCTAATGGGACAAGAATGGGCTTATTTTTGTTATGGGCTTGGATTTTGAAAACAAGAAATTTGGTTTATTTTAGAAACTTTAATAACAACAACATCAATTAAAATACTTAGCTAAACTATCACAACCAACATATACAATTTATTAAACTATCTATTCATATCATAAAAACCATACAATAAACAAGCAAAGCATAGATATATAAATTAATTAAGTTTAAATGGTTTAAGGATATTCAATAAGTAATTAAGTCAAAACATAATAAACTAACTGATAATACATAAAGAAAAAGTTCATCATAAAGTTTTTATATTTATGTTTTCACATTTATTGAGAAAAATTCATATAAAAATTGGGTAAGTAAAAGGAGAAGGAAAAAAAAGATCAAAATCATGTATGATTGTTAAATTACCATAGTAGAATTTTGGAATGATGTGAAAATATAGTTAAAGGGAAAAAAAAAAAGAGAGAGAGAAGATTTTCTTTGAAGAATTAAGAGGGGAAAAAATCAAACTACATTGGTTTACTGACGGAATGGGATATGAAAACTGCACATTCAATGTTAAAATGTACCAGAATAAAGGCAGTTATGGTTTCACAAATTTCTAAGGACTACTAATAAATTTCATATGGAAATGGGATTAAGATAGCCAAACATCTGAATGGATGTCCAATGAGCTACCATGGGTTAATAAGACGTTTGATGACACATACGTGCTACTCTAACTATACTATAAAGAGAAAAATAAATTTAATTAAAGGACCATGGAAGTGGTTAGATTTTATTTAAGTGTTGATCAATGAAATGGAAATGTTTTTTCAATACAAAGGCAAGTAATGAATGTAATATTTTAAAAATAAAGATTAAAGACACTAAAAAAGTGTTTTTGTCTACGATCCACTTGTGCTGTGTGTCGAAAGAAAAAAAAAATGGAAACGGATTTGAAAAAAAAACAGAAATGTCAAAGAGATGAAGTAGAGGAGAGTAACTCTCATGCTGTTGTATATATTTTTAGACGTTTTTATAATGGTAGATAGCTTTTATTAATATAGATAATATGAGTGTGTAAAGAAAATATAAAGAAGAAAAAAATCATCACCAACCAAAACCTATAAATACTAATATGAAAATGGAACAAACAACTCGTATCTAGTATTAAATAAAAATAAGAAAGAACTTGGGCTCATTTAATTGGCATAACTAACTTTCATAAAAACACAGCTACTATTAAGGTGAGTTTCCATACTATAATTAATGATCTCCAAACAAATTTTTGGCTTCTAATAAAATAATAATGAAAATACTATAACATTTGTTCTCTCCGTATCTTTATAATTGAGTATTTGATACGTATAAAAATAAAAAAATTTTTAAAATAATATAAATAATAATAATTATTTAAAATACGTATCAAATAGTTATTTGTTATGACAGAACAAGAGAATGGCCACAGCACATGGTTTCCAACATGATAAATTAACACACCAGCAATACGCAAATCGCAATGCACATGTGACGCACTACTCCTCTCTCTCTACCCCCATAAAGTCTGAACGACACCGCTATTAGCACCATTTAGTGATCTCCGTATGGCAGGTGGCACAAAATCCGGAGTCATGGCTTGAGTTTTAAAATTTCCTTTTTCTTTTTTTTTTTTTGACTTTTGATGCTTCTATTGGATTTATTGACTTTACGGGAATACGAATTCTGTTCTTGTTTTCTACTCATAAAGCATTTGTTGTTGAAGTAGAAGCAAGTTAAATATAATTGTAATAATGAAAATCAAATAGAAAAATTATAGCTATTTAAACCCTTACTTAGATAAAAAAAAACCTGATTATTGGTAAGAATTTATTGGATAATAGAAAACACCACTTTTGGTGATTTTTTTTCTTCCTAAATTTCTCTTGCTTTTTTTTATTTTTTTATCTAAACAACTTTATATGATAAAATACACGTTTAAATTGATAAGCATTCCAAAATTCCACGAACCCACCTCCTTTGTTTTTCTTTCTTTATATTAATGTTTAATTTTTAACTTTTATTCTATAAATTATTTATTTTCTTAATATATATGCAATGCCTTGAGATTAGTAAATTTTTTCTAGAATAACTATTCTCCACTGAACCTATCAGTTACCATCTCCTAGCTTTTTAAGAAAGAATCTATTCTTTCTAGTTTGACAATTTTTATGCATCAATTCTCCATACAATAAAATCCAAAACCGAAAAAGTCATTCAAACTTATCCCTAATCACACTCAACCCCATCCTTATCATCCAATCAATTCCCTAGAATAGACCAGAAAACACATGCATGGTAGAATAGTGAAATCATATATACACCATCAACTTCACAAATTTTTCTAGTATATTTACCCTTTTTAATTTTGTCTGTCTTATCTCTTCATTGTAGTAGGCAAGGGGTTGGCATTGGATTTGGATATAAGACAGTTGTTGTTTATGTAAGGTCGCTTTCTCTTGAATGTGATGTTTACACACAAGTGGGGTATTTGTTTATTATGGTTTTAATATGAGGTTGTTGTGAAGGACCAGATGCTTTTTATGTTGCTTCTCTCCTTTAACGTTGTTGTAAAGATTTTGCTTCCTTAATCAGAAACATAAAACACTTATCCATACCGTACATGGTCAGTACTAAGAAATATCAACATATCCATCCGTATTATTATTGTTATTGTTATTCCCATTCCATACTTCTAAAACCAAGAAGAAGGAAAACTACTTCTTGTTCTTCCTTTTCTCCTCCTTGGAATATCAAATAACACTAGATCTTGCAGCAGTTAGTGGTCTTTTTTAAAATATAGATGACTATGGCTACGAGTTTTGGTGCTATAGAGCAAGATCATCATCAGCCAGTAATGATGGGTGTTGGGGGTGGTGGACCTGTTGGTGGTGGTGGGTGGTGGTGGTGGTGGTGTGGAGAGATATGGTTAGATAGACAACAAGAGAACTTGCTGGATGTAAATGATTCATCTATATTCTATACTGATTTCCCCCCTCTACCAGATTTTCCATGCATGTCGTCTTCTTCATCATCATCCTCCACCCAAGCACCCGTGAAGCCCTCCACGTGTTCCTCTGCCTCTTCTTCCTCATCGTCTGCCGCTTCCTGGACGGTTCTCAAGTCAGATACAGAGGAAGATCATGCCAAGGCAGACATCAACAAACCACCACCACCACCAGAATTATCATTTTCAAGAGCAGCATCAAAAGCAGCAGTTATTATGAGGAAAATATGAATATTCCTCTGGATGCGAGTGCATCGGGAGGTGCGCTGTCTTCAACTGCCTCCATGGAGTTGATTCACCAACCGCATGAAGAAGATAACCAACCCCAGATGGAAGGTGTTGAGTGCATGGATGTGATGGAGAATTTTGGGTACATGGATCTACTTGAAAGTAATGATTTTTTCGACCCTTCTTCCATTTTTTCAAATGAAAGCCCACTTGAAGATTATCAACAAGAACAAGAACATCATGGAATCTTACAAGAGGAACAACAACACTCCCCGTACGAAGATCCGAAGCCTTTTTCCGAACTTTATCAACTAGACCAAGATCATCCACACGAACATGAAATTCCCATCGTACGTTGTTGGTTTATACTAAAATTTATTTTCTTTTCTGTCATATGTCATTATCGACAAACGGTTAATTGTTTTTCCTGAAAATTTTATTTTCAGGAAGATGAGACTAGGGATGACAGAATGACTTCAGATGAAATGGCGGAGGTGTTCTTGGAGTGGTTAAGGACTAACCGGGACAATGTATCCGCGGAAGATTTAAGGAAGATCAAGATCAAGAAAGCAACAATCGAGTCCGCTGCACGGCGGCTAGGCGGTGGTAGAGCCGCCATGAAGCAGCTCTTAAAACTCATCCTAGAATGGGTTCAAACCAACCATCTCCACAAAAAACGTGCAAAGGAGTCATCCATCGACACCGTCTTTGGTGCTGCCACTCAGTTTTCTTACCAATACCAAGATACCTTCCAAAACCCTAACCCTAGTATCAACCCCAGCGTATTTTCTCCGGAACCCAACCAAGGTTTCACTTCGCAGGCTCAGTGGATTCCACCGCCACCGGCTTACACCACCTCTCCTGCCCCGTTTATGGAGTCTTCTGCCCCGGCTTTCCCGCCTGTGCATGTTGGTTACATGGGCGATTATATTCCTTATTCAAACTGTGGACCTGATGTCAATTGCGGAAATCCCTACACCCCTCAACCGGAATTCCCAATCATCGACAATGCCCCGTCTTGGCAGTTACCACAATACTCTTTTACTACACCTTATAATTTCGTGGAGAATAATATCCACACGCCACCGCCACCACTACCGCATGCACAGTCATTCGGTGGATGTGGAAGTGCATTCCAATACCCTTATCAAAGTTTTTTCAATGGGCATGGACAAAGGCTCATGAGATTGGGATCGTCGGCGACGAAAGAGGCGCGGAAGAAGCGGATGGCAAGGCAACATCGGAGGCTGTTGTGTCACCATAGGAGTCATAGTAATAATCATAATCATAGTCATCATCAGGGTAATCAACAAAATGGTCAGCCAACAAATCCGGTTTTTGACCAACATGCAAGTTGGTTTTAACGAAGGTTGCCCTAGTGGCTTGGGTCAAGTTGGTAACAATCCAAGCAATTGGGTGTATTGGCCATCTGCTGGTAGCGGGGCTGCTCTGCCCCCTTCATCGCCGGTTCTTGCTCCTGAACCCTTGCAGGTTGTTCCAGTGGATCGACCACCCATGCTCCCTCAGAACTTCTCTAGGCCGGCTACTAACACTGATCGTCGTCAGGTTGGTGTTGGGTTATCCTCTTATCATATCCAAATGTCGTTTTTGAGGTGGCTGGCTATTTTTTTTTTTTTTTTAGAATCAGGTTGAAACTTATTTATAATGGGTATGTCTGGTTCGCCTTCTCTAATCATTTCAATAGAAATAGATTTAATTAAAAAACATATATTTTTATTCAAAAATAGGTTAAACTTTTTAGATACAGATCATATATACGTAAGGTACAGACACAAATCTAATACAAATAAGATACAAAAGAAAAAAATCAGACATCCAAATAAATAAATTTCAATTAAAAGTAATTTTAAGTAAGTGCACATTCATAAGGCTTGCATAGTGTTGTGATTATGATGGATTGAATATTATTTGAATTAGGAGCAATGAAAGGGCATGTATATGTTGAAGTGAAATTCATGTTATTTATGCTTTCGGTCACCCTTTTATAATGTACGGATAGTGTTTGGATTGGCTTATGAAAAATTGAATGACATTTACAAGCCAGGAACTCGAGACCTATTCTTTGGATTGTCATTTTTTTTTTCCCGTTGGTTTTCTTATCTATCTGGAATTCAAACATCTGGAACACAATCCGATTCGATTTATTTCTTATCTGTCTCTATTCACAATTAATTCAGAAGGGCTTTGATTAATTTAGATCAGGCTACCTTCAATCAAAACCTTTTGCTTTGAACTCTTTTTCGGACGCTGCTTTTGTACATTTAAAGTCTTCCAGTAGGCTGAGAAAAATGGTATTGGATCAAAATACAATTGGTATAAACACTGTCATGATAATGAACATAAAATTATTAACAGCATGTCATAATTGCTTAATATATGACATAAATTTTTTTACTATTCTTTAAAATAGTTGCGATGTTTAGTAGTATATAGTGTGTTTCTAGCTAGTAAATATGAATTTGCAGGTAGCTTCTTGGGCTATCATTGTCTTTTAATGTGTTGTTGATTTGGTGTAGGGATGGAAGCCTGAGAACAACCTCAAATTTCTTCTGCAGAAAGTGTTGAAGCAAAGTGATGTGGGAAATCTTGGGAGAATTGTTTTGCCAAAGGTAACCCTAACCGCTAAAAAGGTTTATGTAATTGTGTCGCCACGAAGGGTATCTAATAACAACTGTAGTTTGACCAATTTTACTATATCATCAAATATTATTCTCCCTTTGGGATAAATCTCATAGTTGAGGAAATTACCCCCACAGTGCAACGCCTCTAATATAAGACGGGGGTTCCGACAATGGGTGCGTCCACGGATATATGAAACAATCAAATTTTTAACTTTTTAATTAGTGCTTATGTTATTGTAACATGGTTAGAAGATATATTGGTAGCTAATAAATTAATAAAAAGTGGTGAAAATAAATTGAATTTCATTGAAACATATGGTCCTAGACATATTTTTTTCCTTTAAATATTGGGCTGGTTAAATTTATTATGATAAAAACAAGATCAATTACAAATGTTTAATTTTATGAATTTTTTTCCTTCCACAAATAGAAAGAAGCAGAAACACATCTCCCAGAACTTGAAGCTAGGGATGGAATCTCCATTGCCATGGAAGACATAGGCACTTCTAGAGTGTGGAACATGCGTTACAGGTTCAATAGTCTTTTATTTTTATTTCATGATGTTTGCTTTTCCAAGTTTTTGTTCTAGAGTATTATAAATTTTTGATAGGACCATAGAATAGACTGTTTCCATGATATATGCAATTTATTTGTCATTTATATTTATTATAAGTGCGAGGTTGACTTCAATAATTCTTCTTCGGGCGTTTCAGATTCTGGCCTAACAACAAAAGCAGGATGTATCTACTTGAAAACACTGGTGAATAAATGCATTTTGAATATATATATATATATATATATTATATGAATTTTTTTTTGCTCTTCCTTTTCTCCCGATTTTTTGAACCAACAGCATGCATTTATTTTGCATGAAAAATGGATGATTTTTAGGGGATTTTGTGAGGATGAATGGGCTTCAAGAAGGTGATTTTATAGTCATCTACTCCGACATGAAATGTGGCAAATATGTACGTTACTCTCTTTTATCTTCTTTTCTTCCTAGTTGACTATGATGCATATACGTTACAAGTTACAACAGCTTTTTCCTAGATTGTGTATAGAATGTGTTTATTTATATAATCTAATGATTTAATTTACTATCCACACGAAATCAGAAACATTATTAACTAAAACTTCCAAGTTAAACTCCACATGTAATTTTAGTAGTGTTAAGTTGTAGATGGCAAGAGTTAATGAATTATCGGGTAGTTCTCCACCCCACCCACCCCCCCTCCCCAAAAAAAAAAAAAAAAAAAAAAAAAAAAAAAAAAGAGAGTTTGCTATCTCCTTTATGTCCCCGTAAATATAAATTTTAAAAAAATCTTTAAAATAAAGAAAACACTTCATGATATGTTGGATGTTTATCGCGAGACATAAATGGAATAGCAAATTTTAATCTGTTTAATGATTGAAAAATTAATTAGTTGAGGTTTATATATTATATAGACATGTTTGCTTCCGATTCATTTTGTTATTGTTCTGTCACTTTCATTACTTTGAATTTGAAGAGTCTATTCCAAAGTTTGTTACCGGGAGATGAGATCGAATGCCATGCGTTACGCCTTCATTAATTGCATTGCTTGGAAACTTGATTTCTATGTTTCGAAGTATGTGGGTGAGTGAAAATAGGTTGGATATTTTCATAAGTAAGAAATTAAACTTTGTTAAAAGACACAGTATGGAGAGCTAGGTCTTATTCTTTTTGTACATAAGATATTAACTTGAACCACATGAGTATTAACCAATAAAAAACTTATTAAAAAATTATGAATATCAACTGAGAGTTTATAAATAAATATATTAAATAATTTACATTTTTACTTTTTTTTTAAATAAATGTGTAGCATATGTAATCATATAATAACTTATTAATAACAATTTAATCACATATAACAACACATTATATAATATTGATAGATGAAGCATCATAAACTTATTTTTGTAAAAATAACCAAACATATGAAAACATGTTATTTTCTGATGAATTTTTAGAAAAAAAAACATTTTTTCAACCATACGATATTTTTTTTTAAACAAATTGGACCTAAGATGAAGCAGACATGAACTAGTTAGTTTAAAGAAAGATTTATTTTCATTACTATTATTTTTTTTAATTTCATAATTGTATACAATGGATATAAAAAATTATATTTGACTTTGTAATTAATATATATATATATATATTTTAGAGCTACAATTATAGAGAAAATAGGCATTTATTATTGACTGTTTTCATCTCTGAATAGGTGATACAAATGCATTTGCTACTGGATTTCTTAGTAGATGTTGTCGTTCCCTTTCTGACCCTTTCTTTTAGCGTGTTCCGAACAGCAGGGACAGATTTTTAATATAAATTTTTCATAATTTAATAATTTAATGATTGATTGTTATTGATAGAATGTGTCCTGCATGGAAATCTGGATATAGAGATAAGAATGTTGTGAAGAAAATTCTATCCATAAAGTTTTGGATTTGTGTTTGCCTTAGACCTGATCAATTAAAACTTTCATCACAGTTGATTCGAGGAGTCAAAGTAGGCAACAGGAAGGAAGCAAAGCAGAGACCAACAGGCCAGAAAAGTTGCACAAGAATCTGCATGCAGCCCCCAGTAATAATAACGTTAATGTCTCGTCTTCACACCCTTCACAGAGACGTAATTAAAGCCAATCCATCCCAATCCCCCCATTTTCTCTCTCCTCGGTACATGCAAAACCTAACTCGTCAAAATAAACGGCTACGATCTTGTGGTGCAGCGGTACGAGTGCATGCCAACCGTTGATGATCCTTTATACACCTAGGTGGTCAGAGCCTTCACGTTTCACCAATCCTGTGGTGAGGCGAGAAATAATAAAAGGTTGACCAATGGAGGGCATGGCATGGCATCGTTGTATTGCATGTTTACGTGGAAGTTTCTATAAATATTCAATGTGTTCTGTATGTATAATTATTAAACGATTAAGTCGTCGAGGGCTTATATGTATTATATAATTATATATATATATATATATACTGCAAGCAAGGCCATGTGAGAGAGGTCAGCTAGGGTTTTGGCTTTTGGTTGTTAATCCCTTAATCTTGATTAAGGATGGTTGGTGATTCATCCTTGAATTGAACATGTTGTTTCTTTTCGTTGTATAGTAATTAAGTCTCCTGTTGCGACTTATCGAATGAAAAGTTTAATGTTTAATTATCTTGGCATTCCTATAATGTTATTCTTATTTCGTGTGATTGGAAACGTTTTGGAATGTATACGTTATTACAGGGGAAATCGCTTGACCTTTGAACTTCCTAGAGTATGTAATTTACTGTCTAATTTTTTTGTTTGTTTGCCTTTAATATAAAATAAATAAATAAAAGCACTCAAAAATCAAAATACAATCTAATAAATTTGATTGGAGATCGATTACTTGTAATTTTTTTTGAAAATATGTAAAGAGATAGATCTTAAAACGCATTCTAAAAGTTAAAGGACACGTTACAGCCATTAGAGAAATTGCTAAAAAAGAAAAATTATATGTAGCAGACAATAATGTTAATTTTTCCATAATTATTTGTTCATTTAGATTTGTTTGTCTAGTTCTCCAATTGGTATGATTAAATGTTATATTTGGTACATGAGCAAGGGTTGTGTTTGGTAGAAGACATTTTGTTTATCTTTATAATTGCCAATATATTATGTGTAAACTTTTTTAAGGTAAATTTAAGTAACCAAATTTAGTTGTTTAATTATAAAAGCATGTAAAGTTTGATATAGTAAATTGTAAAATAAACAAAGTTTGGATAGTTAATTATAAAAATTTAAATACCAATTAATATTTTTAAATTTTATGTAGTTAATGGTAGAAGTAAGTAAAGTTAAAGTATTAAACGTAATATATTATATTGTTCTTGAATAATTGTAATAAGTTAAAAAAATATAAAATAAGTAATTGATTTTTTTCACATGCTCTACGTGGCTCGGTGGTCCAATGAATCAACGGCTTAATTAATTTTTTGGCGTTGGCATCGTGGGAGGGAGTGGAATGATCTATAAGGGAAAAATGGAATTACACACGAAAGAATAAGAATAGGGATTGTTGGAACAAAATATATGTATTTGTTAGAAATAGTAAAGAAAAAAAATATAAATTTTATTTATTTCAATCATATGAAATAGATATTTTTTGATTGAATTTTATGTAAATCAAATAAAAAATAAATAATTCATAAAAATAAAACTAAAATACTGATTTTATCCGATTAAACCAAATATAATTTAAAAGAAATTAACAAAACACATATAGACGTGGCACCTGGTATTGTTTTTTCCCTAGTGCTTTTTTGGGCAAAGTGAGGAATATTAGATGTTTGGCAATTATATTTTTCCATCTGGAAAGCGAAAAAAAAACAAGGTGCCAGCTTATTCCAGTCGGTTGCCATTCCAGTATAAATATATATATATGTATATATAAAATCTGGAAAATGCCATCCAAGTTTTTAATTTATTGAATCATCATGTTCATGGCATTTGTATGTACATATATTATACATATGCGGACTCTGAGTAATGCACGTGCACTTTATGGAGTGGATAACTGGATAAGCATAAGCCCTTTTGACTACTGTACTTGTCATTATCAATATTCATTTCTATATGATACCGATGATGTCATACTTGCATTTGTACGCAAATGGTTTTGTATTATAGTAATATAATATCAACTAGATTCCAATTCTTACTTCATAAAAACAAATACTTAAATAAATAAAAATACTTGTATTTATACAACATTTTGATATAGGAATAAAGTATCAACTAATAAAATCAAATAGAGCTATTAATTTTTTTTTAATTATGATGCAATTTGAAGAACTTCCCAAATTAAGAATTTATTATTAATTTGGATGGATAAATTAATTCAAACCAGAAGCCCAATGAAAAATCTTTAATGTTGTGTTTATTTTATTAGAATAAAATTTATATTCCACCTCTATTTCGCCGAATGATCATTCATTTGTTTGGTTTGTAAAAAATTCTACCATAAGGAATGTTTATTCCACATTACATGTAATAATAATGAATCTTTATTCCTTCCTTCACTAGAGGAATGATAATTTCTAGAAAAAACCAAATTCTGTTCCAAAAATACCAATGATCATAAAGTAAATAGATTGTTATTCCATTCTGGCTTTATTCTATTCCAATGAACCAAATATAATATAAATGTATATATTCCTAACAATCCTTCCATATATAAAACAAACAACTTCAAGGTTTTCATAACCTTCTACGTCTTTCTTCAAAAAAGCAACACTTGACAATCTATCTATTTATTTTATTGTATTATCATTTACTCTCAATTTTTTTTTTTACTCATGATATTATTGATTAAGTTTGAATAACTGGGTAATATCTTCTTAAATTTGACTTGTTATGTTATATTCAATTTACAAAATCGTTCAAAATGAAATGGATTGAAATGTCGCGAATGGAATGGAATTCAACAAATAGTAGCAAAATTTGAATTCCCTCTCTAATCTACTTAGACTCATTTAGTATGATTTGAAAATAATAGCTTCAACTAATAGCCTCAACCCCTATTTTATATCTCATTTTACGTCAATAAAAACAGGCAATAATTTAACATAAGCTACATGAGCCTGACAATGGATAGCATGCAAGTACACAGTGTACACTACACATAAGGATTTTGAAAAAAAATCAGGTAACATACAATAGTTATTAATAGATTTGGATCCTTTTAATTTTTTTTTTTAATTTTCTTAATCCATAGATTAATTGTTAAGACTAACTAAAATTTAAAAATATTTTACAATATCATTGCGGTATTATTTTTTTTTTCTTATAATAGAAAATATTCCTAAAAAGGTAGATTGAGAGAATTTAAGAGATCATAAATAAAGAGTATAAGAACTGCTCTTACTGCATTTTGTGAAAGACATTACCTTTATAGTGTAGCAGAAAATTCCTGAACGAAACCTATGCAATGGCTCCCAAAAGATTAGAATTAAGATCAAAACGAGTTGCGCACTACAAGAAATTTTGGTTTTAGAGACAAAAAATTTTGTCTCTGAAAGTGAAAAATCTGTCTCTAAAGGCTTTCAGAGACAGAATTTCCGTCGCAAATTTTTGTTTAAAAAACATCATTACTAATTCTTTTAGAGACAGATTTATTTTCCGTCGCAAATTTGCTACGGAATTTCTGTCGCAAATTTGTCTCTGTTTTATAATTAGTTATTTTTAAATATCCAATTAGTAAATATTAAATAAAATTATTCCGTCGCAAATTTGTCTCTGATTCTAAGACAAATTATTAAAAAAATACACATTTGCCTCTTATTTATCATTCCCAGGAGGTCACCCATCATAGAATGCTACATACTAAGCACATTTAACATTGAAGTTTTCACAAGCACTAAACCGATAAATCAATTCGTATCTTCATGAGTAAAATTCCACTACTGTTTATTTAAGAGATACCACAATTTACAATATTATAACTATAAAACATTTTATATATCTTTTATAGTTTATTTTTATTTTATAATTTCATTTCACTTTACATATTTATTAAGGATTTTTCATTAATAATTTATTAAAATAATAAAATATTAATATATAATGTTTACATTTTGTAATAATTATTTTAAATTATATATTTATTATAAATATATATATTTTCAGTAGTATATTATAATTTTTTTCCAAATAATATTATTATTAAAAAATATTATATATTATGTAAATATAAATAATGTTATACATATAAATTTATATATATTTAATGAATATAATATAATTATACTTTTTACATTAGTTATTTAATATTTTATATTAAATTAATAAATTGTATATTTTTAATTAATGTGTTTATTTTTTTATTTCATTTTTGTTGCACTTAATAAATTATAATATAATGTAAACAATATAAAAATATATTTTTCATTATTATATTAATAAAATAATATAAATACCAATTTAAATATATTTAACTAATTATTATATATTACATATTTTATTACTTAAATATACTATATTTTTACATAGTATATATATTTTTTCCCGAAATATTTTATTATATTTTAAATAAAATATAGTATGTAAATATAAATTATGTAAATATATATAATAAATTTTTTATATTAAAAAATATATGAATAGTCATAATAAATATATAATAAAAAATTATAAATAATATGAATATATATTTTTTTATTAATATATTATTAAAATATAATATATTATTTATATATTTGTATATGTTTAAATATACTAAGTTTACATTTTATATTAATTATTTTATTTTACATATATTATTATTGAAATATACTTTATTTTTAATTAGTATTTTGATATTACTTGCATATAACATATTATATTATTATTATACACTATTTTATTAAGTTGTATAATTTGAGTTTTTATATAAGTTATTATGTAAAAGAATATAATAAGATATAAATATAATATTTATGTTTTAAGTACTATTTTTAATTTATACTTTATTATATATAAATATGTAATGTAATGTTAAATATATTATAAATAAAATATATATAATTAGTTGTAAATAACAAATGATTATACATATTATAGTTATTATATAATAAAATTAAGTTACAAATATAATATATGTCCTTATTATATAATGCACATTTATATATATTATATTAGATATGTATAATTTAAAATAAATTTTAAACATAATTATTATATATACATATATGTAATAATTTAGTTAGAGACAAATTTGCAACAGAATTAAAAAAATAGAAATTGGCGCTAAAATAATTTATTTCCCTCTAAAATCAAGACAAATTTGCAACGGAAAAATTTTCGTCGCAAATCATTGTGTAATCCGTCG
Source organism: Combretum micranthum (assembly GCA_024138025.1). Classification (NCBI taxonomy): domain Eukaryota; kingdom Viridiplantae; phylum Streptophyta; class Magnoliopsida; order Myrtales; family Combretaceae; genus Combretum; species Combretum micranthum. The sequence continues at coordinate 14,290 of JAMXBD010005264.1, forward strand.
CAAATTCCGTCGCAAAAGCATATAAAAATTAGAAGATTATTCATAATTCATGTCATCATAAATCCGTCGCAAATCTGTTTCTAATTCATTTTTTTAGAGACAGAAATTTTCCGTCGCAAATTTTCTGTCTCTAAAGGCTAGTTTTCTAGTAGTGGCGGATATATAGCAAAATGCATGAAAAAGCAAGAAGGAAAAAGAATCAGAAACAGAATAGATTGATAAAAATATAGCAAAAATTTCAGAGAAGCTATATTACTTATGAAAATAAATCAAAGCACTCATAAGAAATCCGATATTTTGGCCGCCAACCAAAATTGTGCTCAAGTTGATTGATCCTTGAATTTAAATTTGTCGTGCCTAATGTTTAGCGTGCTTCAAACTTGTCGCGTCCAGCTTTTGACCTTCGACTAAAGTTGTGCTCATTAAACTTGTTGAGCTTTAGTCTTGATCTTGTCACATCCAAAAAAGTGGACTCATCGAGCCCTTGACGTGATCCCCAATCAAGGCTATGCATTCTTGATCCTGTCAAGTCTAAGACTTTGAGCTTGCTACGCCTTAGTGAATGAACTTATCGAGCTCTCGACTATATCCCTCGACCAGATTGCGACCAAGACTGCGCTTTTTTGTTTTTGTTCGAGTTGTCACGCCTTTATTTTGCACTTCGATGGATCAATTAACCTTGTGCTCATCCATTTGTTTCTGTCCAAAACTCCAAAGAACAACACATACGCAAAACACACACCATACACATATACTAGCATGTTGTTAGCTTGATTGATTAAGTGTAATTTTGTAGAATTGAAAATAAGTTAATTGTGCAACTAATTATCTCATCGAAATTCATATTCAACATACAAGTTTAATAATCTCCCCCTTTCTGATGAAGATAATTATGCACAATTAACTCCTTTTCAATTAAGCACTCCCCCTCAAATAAGTATCTTGGATTTTAAGTGAATTTTTTTAAGATTGATTTAAGGACTTGATGCTTAAATCCAGGGTTGTAAACTCCTAATTTTTAGGGTAATTTCAAGCTTAAACCCTCAGTCGGAAAATCAACCGAAAACCCTAGGTCAACAAATCCTTAGGAAACCTAAGCAATTTAAATCCGACAATCCTGTGTTCTTAAACCAAGAAGTCGAAATATAAGTGGAGAGTATAGATTAGTTCGTAATAATATTAGAATGCTTAAAAATATCATATGGGTAAATTTTTGGCTTATTTCGACTCCGATCGGATACAGACTTTGAAAAGCGTGTCCCGGGCTCGAGATACCAAAAATATGTTATTAGTACCATTAGATCCGTAACTTCATAAGATTTCTAAATATATCAGTTATAATTTTTCGGTTTATAAAAGTTTCAGTTATAGCTTTTTTGTTGTATTTTTATTACTACTAGTAGTTTAATTGTCTAATCTACTTTTTGATTTCTAATCACACTACTCAAAAGCACAACCACCCATACCCTATTCTTACATCCTTACAACTTCTTCTTACAATTTTACATCATTTCCCTTACAAATTTATTTTTCATATACTTTTTATTACTTAAGTTACTTTAAATTTTGAATTTTATTACACAAAACAAATATCACACATCTCTCTCTCTTTCTCTTGCCCCAAAACCAGTGCCCCCTCCCTATGCTCTCTCTCTCAATTTATTTTATTTTTCCTTCTTTTATTCTACCCAAGCCCTAATCTAATCCTCTATATAAACTCCTTTATGTCCTTCACTTTTCATTTTTCTCTCTTTCTCTCAAAACGAACTCTTGCATTTTGGTTTTTTCTCTCCTCTCTTCCTCTCCTTGTGCTGTGACCCTCCCTTTACACATACACCATATTTTTCTTCAAGTCTTTCTTACTTCAAACACTAATAAGTAATAGATCTAGAGCCCACCACGAATAAAACATGTAATAGCAAGATCATACATACGTGGTTCCACCAAAATCCTCATGAGCTTTAAGTTAGGGATGTGGAAACACTTAAGCATGATATCTTTGCCATCACAATGTTGTAGATCTTGTTATTTAAGTTGTTTTACTATTATCTTGCTATATTATTGTTTTATGTTGTTATTATTGATATTTTGTGTATACATTCATTCATTAATCACATCAACATAATGTTGATGTTGCATTTGCATTTATGAGTTGCATAATAAACTAGATCTAGTTGTTTTGAACACATAAATGCCATAGATTTTTGTCTTATGTACATAAAAGGCTTTGTGGTAGCATGATAATAGTGAGAAAATGTTAGAAAGTCCAAGATCTATCTTTGTTTCAATAAAAATGATTTTTAGAAATTCGGATCTAAAAAGGAACCTATTTAAAAAAGCTATTTTCCAACTTCAAAATGAGTATTTTACATTAAATATGAAGGGCTTAGAGAATAGGTATCATAAATGAATGGTTTTATCAGTAAATCTTAGATCTACTAAGAGATATTTTCAAAACAAGAAAAGTTTATAAATGTTATGTTACCATTATGTTTCAACCCCAACAATAAACTTAAAATTCATAATAAGGAAAGGTTGATATGTGAACACCTATTTTTTAACCCTAAAACAAGAGTTTTATTAAAGAAATGGAAACCTTAAGAAGTAGGTTTGATTAGGAATTAATTTTAGGAAGATTAAATAAGTTTTACACAAGAAACAATCTCAAACATAAATTTCAAAATTCAGATTTAGAAATGACTCCCACTTAAACACCTATTTCTAAATACTAAAATGAGGATTTGAATAAAAAAATAGAAGTCTTAGGGAATAGATGCAATAAAGAATTAATTTTGACTAGGATAAGTGGATTTTAGCAAAGTATAATCCTAAAACAAGGAAAGGTTTCAAAATATGGGTCAAGCAATGTTTTTATTCCTTAAAATCTTGTAAAATTCGTAACTAGGTAAAACCCCAATTTAAACATCTATTTTCCAACTCCAAAATGAATAATTTTATTAAAATAATTAAGGTGTTAGGCATATAAGTCATCAAGGTTATATTTTGATAAAAACAAGTGTGATTTTGCAAGAAATAGAACTAGTTTTCTTAAGCCTAATAATTTCAAAAGTTTTGCAAAGCAAAAGTTTTCTAAAAGAATTCTTGTTATCAAATATCATTAAGGATATACATAATAGCTCATCTCATGACATTTATGATAATAACTTGTAGATATTGCATGTACATATAACATATTTGGTAGAAACAAAGCTTAAGAAAATAGTATCTTTCAAACCCCATAAAGCCTTGTCTAAGCACATGAGGAAATAGCTTGATCAAAGCCCATGAATCATGCATGATATTGAGTTATATATGTATATAAAAGTCTTTCAAGATATAATGATAGCTAAATATATATCAAAGCTTGCCAATGATGCTTGGATTGAAATTAGAATTTGATTTGTGGGTTGGAATCTCGTATAGCATTCTGTACCCTACTGTTCATGGACCAAACGACCTTTTTTTTTTTTTTTTATGAAAATGACTTTATAAATAGATAGCTCTCATCGAATAGGTAGAAATCGGTATATAATATGCGAAATTCCGAGTTAAAATGATCAAGTTATGGCCACTTTAAGTTGAAATTTCCTCCTAGACGAACTTTGACGAGCTTGATAGAATAGAATTTATAAGTTTCAGTTAAACTTCATAGAAATACTCATTGGAGGTATTTTTTTTCTGTTAGGAGACTTGGGAGACGGACTAGACCTTCCCGAGGATTATTACGATTAAGAGGAACTTCGTGCCATGGCAAAGTAAGTTCACTTTCTTTAAATTACATACTTATAATTGTGCTTCTAATGATAGTGGCATTAGAATTAGGATAGATAAAATTGGAATGTGCATGTGAATTCTGCTTGGTCAAATTGATGATAAGAATATCGAAATGGGAATTGTTATAAATATTTGTATGATTTAGTATAGAATTGAAGTGTTTAAAATATCTATGATCGCCTATAATTTACTTAAATATGCCATGATCTTATAACTAAATTGTCCATGCATAACATATGTTGAGTCACATTACATTTGTTATTATATCTTTGTGGGAAAAAGGCATAATAAGCTAGGCAGGGGTGGACATGAAAACTCGGATAATGGAGCAGGGTCGCCTGAATTAAAATGGAAGTGGAGTAAGCACTTGAATCAACTACATAATTAATGAGTGGGTTGGCACTGAAACAACCACTAAATGAATGAGGAAAAATTGAAATCTATGGTCGTATGGGCTTGAAACACTAACCCAAATGGAGGGCGAAAATCTATTCAACATAGGACTCCAGAAAGTTTTATATATTATATGCCCACGTGCTTGTACATTTCATATGATTATTTAATATAACATGCTTGCCCTATTGTTTGATGAAGTATTTGATTTGGACGTGAAACTCACTAAGCTTGTAAGTTTATACCCTCGCAGTTTCTGTTGCAGTACAATTATTTATGGTTATCCCCAAGAGGCCACTTTCCTCATGTACAACTTTTGGAATAAAGAGCTTTTTAAAGAAGTCGGGACCCAGCTGTTAGGCATGGACTTGTAGTTAAATCTCCTGAATTAAATATATATGTTGTTGTAAGAGACTTTATGAACCTTAAAGACTCTTAATGTTTTGATAGGATATGCCCCTTAGATCTTTGTAATAGACTAATCTTGGTCATAACTGTTATAATTTATATTCTTATTTCTATGTATGTCTTCTTAAGCTATTTCGATTCAAAATAAGGTCCCTCCATGGTGAATGTGAGCCTTACACCTGGTGTCTAAACTCATGGAATGACTAAGGTTGTCATACTTGAGTTTAATATCGAGTGTGGCAGACTATCACGTTTAGGGTATCCTTTTAGGCGTGACCGAAATGCAAGCTACACTTAATTCATTATTTTCCTCCCCCTTTGGATAGATAAATAACATTAAGCACTATTCAACATATTAATTTGTGTATTTACTTTATCTCTCTATTTGTACTCATCAAATAACGTTTCATTTCCCCATTCAATATTTTATCAGTTCTCTCTTTCCTCTTTTTGAACTCATCAAAAATATACTTCACGTATGTTAATTGTGCATACAACATATCTTGTCTCCTCCTGTGTACTCATAAAAAATAAAAAGATAGACTTAGAGTATTTTAAATGTAAAGAGTTACACAGGCACCATACAAGATCAAAACATGTGCAAATTTATGCAAGAGACTGTTAGAAAAGTGCAGAATATGTTTTTTAAGTGTGCACATATAAGTCTAAAAGCATTACAAGGCATGTTCAAAACATTTTAAAACCAAGATTTTGGCAAAATTTGGTTTGAGCATGCACACAAATCATCTTCTAAAAAAAATAAGAATGTGTTCAAACATGTCACAAATTTTTACAGGTAGAGCATATTATAAAATCATAGAAGCATTTATGAACATCTAATAGCTTTGTTATCCTTAGGTCAAGTTCTAGATCATCTTGTCTCCATGATATTTAGCACTCATCTTACTTAATCATGCCCAATTCTCTATGCAAAGTGCAAAAACGATCCTCATTTAAGGGTTTTTTTTTAAAATATCAACAATCTGATGATTTATATCAACAAATTCCAAGCTGATATATCTATTTAAAACATGATCTCTAATAAAATGATGTCTAATTTCAATATGCTTGGTCCTTAAATGTTAGATTGGATTTTTATTTAAATTTATAGCAATTATGTTATCGCAACAAATTAGAACATGTTCATATTTTAACCATAATCCATAAAGGTTTGTTTCATCCATAAAACTTATACACAATAGCTACCGATAGCTATATACTTAGCTTTGGCAGTTGAAAGTGC
>JAMXBD010005265.1:0-20083 GCA_024138025.1 Combretum micranthum
TTTAGGTGCTTGGAAATATTCCTTCAAAAATTCCTGTTTGAATACTTCAATAATTGGTTGGGACAAACTTATTTGTTTCGAATTCCACCATATCCTTACTCTTAACCTTAATAAATAAGTCCATAGGATACTTTCAGAGCTTCTGGCACTTGGAAAACATAAGGGATCACTCATCTGAGCTAGCCAGTCTTCAGCTTCTTCTAGCTTTCCCGGTAGTCTTCAAAGTATCGGTTGCATTTAATGAATTATGGCAAAATTTCTTGAGGACGTAAAGGTGGTGGTGGTGGCAATTCTTGCGTTATCAAGGGGTCCTTGTACCTCAGAAGCTGGCTTCATTTGGGTTCATGGTCATTTTCTGAAATTGACCGGTGGAGTATGTCTTTCATTCCTTCTAGGATTTGGTGGAGTCATTGCTGGTGCTCCAACAGGTGGTGCTACATTTGTGGCTTGCATATTTTGCAAAGCTTGCAAAATCAAGACATTTTGTTGTTGAAGACTTTGTAAAACATCCTCAATTCGATTTTGAGTGTTACAGGGCAGATTTATTGGTGGATCCAGAATTCTGGCATTTCTACTTTTATTTCTTCCTCTTGGCATTCTATTAACATTAAACAGATTACTTAAATCAGATCATAACTCATCTTTATCAAAAGTGTCATAGTCATTCATATATATATGTAACACATATTATACATAACCAAAATACATCAAAGCTTTTCATGGTTAGTGCATTATGTACATATCCAAAAATTGCACTACCCTAACTTAGCTTCCTATCATAGTCATCAAAAGATACATATAAGTCATCAAAGTCTACTAATATCGTCCTGTCATGTCATCATAAACAGATAATAAAACATCATTATATAATACTAAATCAGACTCAGGGAATGGATGAAGACGACCTTGCCCTTTCCTGAAGGCTAATCGAGGGTAATAATCATCCCTCAGAACTACTGTCAATCTCAATCATCACAACCTCGTCTCTGGAGGTCCTAGAGTAGGGCTGTGTCCATCACCCTAATGCCTCTGGGTGCTGGCCTCATCTCACCCTTAGCTCTAGATGGGATATCATCTCAATCCCTCCTCATGCGCTGACCCAATCCATCTGGCATAATTAAAATCTGAAACATACTCCTCTGCCTCAATTCTTCTTTTCTTACCTTCTCTCTCATCCAATAGCTCTGTGGTGATACTCCTCATGTGGACAGTTATAAACCACAGTATTCTCAGTAGCTAGGAAACCCTGGGAGTTGGAAGCGAAACCCTAATCCGATCCAGGTTGAGTTCAGTGAGAGAAGCCTAGGAACCCTAAATCCGGCTTTCCTTCGATTTTATAATAAAAGAAATTTTATAAAGTAAATGAAGTTGAATTATTGTTTTAGAGTACATTTCAAACCTTTGAAAGTTTTAAATTCGGAAAATTTTCAATTCCGAACCTTCCCGAGCTCAATTACGGAAAAGCGTGCCCCGGATCATAGATTCAGAAAAATATCCCGGAATATTCATTAGAACCGTAATTTTATAAGGATTCCAAAAATATCAATTTCGTAATTTTTCGAGCTATAAAAATTACAGTTATCGCTTTTCCCGTGTTTTCGGTATAACCGGTAAAGTAGATGTCTTGTCTACTATTCACAAGTACAACCTACACTACACACTACCCATACCCTATTCTTACATCCTTACAACTACTCATTTCAATTTTCTTTTCCAAGGAATTTTGTCTCTTAAATAATTATCACATTATATTACATTTTAATTTACTAATTACAAAAATCAAATTTTAAAAACACACACACACACACATGAAGTGTGGCCGGCGCACACCCCCCCCCCCAGTTTCCCTCTCAATTAAATTATTTTTACTTCATTTTATTTAACTAAACCCTAATTCACTTAATATATATACTAAATGTTCTCTCTCTTCATTTTTCTCCTTGTTTCAAATTTGTAAAAGAACAAAAACCCTCTCTTTTCTCTCTAGTGGTGCCATGAGCCCCTCTCCCCCATTCCCTCACAACTTCAACTTGCTTTCTTCTCTTTTCCACTTCAAGACTCCTTTGGTATGTTGATTTTAGACCTTGTTCTTCCTAGATCTTGTAATGGCAAGACTATATCTTGTGTGTTTTCTCATTTAACCCCCATGATGCTCTTGCTAGGGACATGAAAACACATGAACAAGAATATCAAGTCATCACAAGACATGGATCTAATGTTTAGATGTGTTTATGTTAAGATCCCATCTTGTTCATGCATGTAAAGTAAAGATCTTGCATATATATTGTTGTTCATGCCATGTGATCCATGATTCATGCATTATATTTAGTAGATCTAAGGTTTAGACATCCACAACTTCATGTACATGTATGATCATAGAGCTATTTTTATTTCCATGCATTGATGATCATAAAAATATAGTCTTGTTCATGTATAGAGGTGTTAGATAGTAGATCTTTACATATAGGAAGCAAGAACATTGAAAAAGGAAAGGTTTTGTTGAATATGCAATGTTGGAAATTCGGATGAAATTGAAACCCTACCTTAAAAGCCACCAAAATCAATTTTTTTTCTCATATTTCACAAGAAAAATGAAGGGTATATGTGATAGATATCTTGAAAGAATGATTTTCATGAGCTTGGATGAGTTTAGGCATGATAGGAATGCAAATCAAGTGGTGGAGTTAGATTGAAAAATATTGATATGTTGATCAACGGTTAAATTCGTAATTTAGGTTCATGCCTACAAGAACTCTTAGTATCTAAGTCTAAATTGAATGTTTTATAAGCTAAATGAAGTCCTTAGATAGTATATATATTGGAGCTTCAAATTTTAATGCATTAGACAAGTTTTTCCATAAAAAAAATGCAAGAAAATGAAATTTGGAAAATTCGGATTTTTACAAAAAGTTTGTTTAAAGACATGTTTACCAAATGAAAAATGGAAATGTTTATACATGAATGAAGGCCATGATTAATATAGACTTTGAGAACTTATTTTTAGTTAGATAACAAGTGGATTACAAGATTAAAAGTCAAAGAAACCCTAAGGAGTGTAAAGTGGAAGAATAGCTTCTTAGAAATAACCTTTACGGAATTTTCTAACACCTAGGAGTTCATAAGAGTTTATTATCACAAAATCATCATGACCATGCATATATTGAGTCCATTACATGGAATTCATGTTAGTAATTCATTCCTATACCATTCATGCATGAATTATCAACTAGGAACATTTCTTATCAAAAGCAAAACAAATTGTCGGAATTGGAGAAAGTGTGGAACAGATCTGATCCTACTGTTCCGTGACTTTACTATTTTCAAAACTTGAATTTAATATTAGAAATAGATAGATCTTTCAAAGTAGATAGAGACTGATATAAAATTTGTGAAATTCCGAGTTGAAATGACCAAGTTATGGCCATTTTAAGTCGGAACTTCCGCAAATAGCGAGAAATCCAAATTCATTTAGTTTAGATGTGTAGCTTGATTTAGTTACATAATGAGAGTCTCATTAGGATTATCCTTGCTTGGTAGGTGATCCCGAGCAGGACGACACCCTACCTCTCGACTATTACTATTAGAAAGACCGGCGTCCAATGGCCGAGTGAGTTTTACTTCCACTCTCAATTAATGAATGTGATTGTAATGTAGTGGCACTAGTGGTGTAGGCAAAGATAAAAAGAATTTTTATATGCATGATGGGGTATATGGGAATTATATATGTTTTCTACTGCTGATATGTGATATGGAACTTAATGAATATCGAAACCGGGTGATAAGTTGTTGATTGATTAGCTAGTATCTTATGATGAATGTCTGCGAATACTTGTTGGTCACCTAAAAGAATGGAATTAATGAATATTCGACTTCAATTGTAAATTGAATTCATTCATATCACGATGGGGTTGGAGCATTCGCATTGGTTGGTTTTTCGTGATCCATAAAACGAATATGTTGGTTAATCGTGATCCATAAAACGAATTTGTTGGTTAATCGTGATCCATAAAACGAAATATTGTTAGTTGACCATGAGCTTAAACGGCGTCGTACCGCAGGATTCGTTAATCTGCTAACCCGGGATGGAGAGCACAAGTCCATCCACATATGATTTTCGGTTGGTCATATGTTTGTTGATCACATTTGTTTGATGCATACACTTGCTTGAATAATCACTTGCTTGAATGATTGTATTTAATTGTGTTATGGAAGTTATTACTCACTAAGCTAGTTAGCTTACGCCCCTATAGTTTTTATCTATTGCAGCACGAGTTTATATGGCTTAGGCCGAGGCAAGCCACAACACAGGTACCGGAGATAGGAGTTTCCCATAGAAGTTTAATCCATTCTTTTTATATAGGCTTCCGTTGGAAACTAAGGACTCTGGATGACTGTAATGGACTTGTTATTATTTTGCGGGGGAATGCCCCTTAGATTTTGTAAACTATAATTATGCGTTTTGATTTAATATCTATGGCTAATGAATGCCACGTTAAACTGTTTAACTCCATTTGTCGAAATATTCTATTGTCGTAAAGGAACGCTTTACATCTACTTAAGACTCCCGAAGGGCTCGGGTAGGGAATTCGAGAGTTTTATTTATATGTGGCGGGCTGTTACGTTTAGGATAGCCTACGGGGCGTGACAACAGTAGTCTGAACTGTCTCCTGTACTACTCGATCCTGTACAGGGGTAGGACGCTGGAACTCACCTGCTATCTCAGGGATAATAGGCGGTTTCTTCATCAACATGCGTCTAGAGTGACTGCATCTAATGAGTCATGCAAGCATCAAGTCATCATCATAGGTCGCATCACCTCTGACCCGGGCATGATCCTGCCTAACATCATGAGCATAGACTGCTCCTCTGCCAATATCTACCCAAACTCTAAAATCTGGGAGCTTTGGTATCTCTGATCTGGATGAGACTATAAATGCTATGTTGTCAATCTCCAGACCACCTCCTTTCTGGACTATCAGCCTCTCAAATCTGTAGAGCGTCTCAATAGCTGATCCATTATCTAGAAAAGCCCGCTCCATCAAGAATAACCAGCCTTTAAACAAAGGCAATAATCCTCGCTTCCAGGTGCTGAGGATCTCATCCAAGGTCTTAGTAGTCCTGCACAAATACAAGTCCTCTACCAGAACTCGTAGTCTGCGCTGTAGTCTATCAAAGTCTCCTCCTCCTGCATACTAAAGATCTCTCATCTAATGTGACACGTAGCAGGATTAGTCTACACACACAATAAAATTTGCATGATTAATAATAATCACACATACTTTATTCCTAGTTGTGCAGTATAATTCTACCCATAACTACCCAACTACTATTGAAGAGTGCTAACTAAATCTAACTAATTACATTCACCAAATGAAATTCTTTCACATATTTATCTTTCTTATTCTAGCAACCATGCTCCAATACCAACTTAATTCTGTCACGTCCCGAGGGTACCCTAGTAGTAGTAAACAAGTTACACTTGAATACTATCACTAGATTACCTTCAGAGAATGACAGGTTTTCAAAACTACAGGATCTTTTTAGTTGCTTGATAAGAAATAACAAATATATGAGAGAAATGACTTAGTGAATAAACATTACAAACTATTACAAACCATATAGCTCCTTTGTAGTACACAACTAAATAATCTAATCTAATAGTACATAACCATCAAACTAAAATATATCTGTAGACTTCTAGCTTCAAAGCTCTTACCGGAGCCATATTCCTGGATGTAACTAACCAGGGTTGTAAAGTGAACCTGAAAAGACTGTAGTAGTATGAGCGAAACCACAACTCAGTGAATAACCAGACATACCATACATCACACAAGCCATTAACAAATCATATGCAATGCAAGCACTCAACCATATGCACAGATACAAGTTTGGATGATCTAGAACCCAAACAGGAAAAAGATTTACGCCCTCTTTTTAATGGGTTGAAGAACCAAATCTTAATGACCCACCTGCCCAGGAGAGACTAAGTTCACAGGAGCATCAGCAATTTCTCATTTTAAGTTATCACTCTTAATATAGTTGATTAAACTGACCATCTCGGAAACTTCCTTAGAAACTCTAAGCATTAATCATTTCAAAGCGATTCTACGGGCGACGTTCTTCGATGCCTTTTAGTTCCTCATAGGACCGCCAGACCAAAGAGAACCTTGGAAGAACTTTCACATTAGATCAACCAAGCAAAAACAGAGATCTGAAATATTAATACGTAGCAGGCTGTCACAACCATATATGCAATAATGCAATTCGTGCAATGCATGTTCATATTATTTTGTTAAGTCCATAATTCTTAATCAATTTCAGGGTGACCATACATTACACACAATCATTATTGCACTATTTCACAACATCAATCATTGCATTATCGCTTTTATAATGATATTTTAACAATCATACAATCAGATCATATCATACTTTCAACAAACATTCATTTGATTATCTTGCATTACATATTTGACTATTTACAATCACAACCAGTACAATATGAGTGAATTACTCACCTTCTCATACTGCCTCAATTGTATTAATCCACCGGTAGATCCTCTAATGAGTCAAAGTCACATATTTAAGACAAAGTATTCATTAATAATCTAGCTAAATTCCTATATGTGCTTTGTGTCCTAGATTCGATATTTTGGTAATTAATAATACTTAGGGTTGTCGTGTTTCTCCTATTTAATCTCGCATAATTGTTTTATTATTTTTAGAAGTCGCATTACTTAAGAAATTAACTTATTTCAATTTCCATTCTTACCTATTTTATCTTGATAAAACAAATATTAGACTAATACTAACTTTAATTAATACTAAATATTTTCTTAATTCTAGGGTTTCAAAAGTTAGTAGATGTTAATCTAGTAATTCTAATCATTTGTAATAAATCTTATATTGTTGTACATATATATATATATATAAATATACTAAATAGGCTTAAGATATATATATATATATATATATATATGTTCTGTTAATTTTCAAAAATAAGCTTTCGGTAAAGATGTTTGGGCGTATGCTTGCTCAAAGCCGTCGGCCTTCATCCCCAGGTGCCGGTGTAAAACTGATTTTGTAACTTATTTCATTTCGAGTGCACCGGCGTTGAAAGTTGTCGGCTTTCAACGTACGCCGGCCCTACGCCGTCCGCGTAGACCTCCAGGAAGCCGGCTTATGTTCAATTTTTACGTGAAAAATTATTTTACGTAGCCTCTGATCAGTGTAAGCCGCCTATAAGCCGCCGGCCTATCCTTGTAAGCCGCCGGTGTTCAACGTTTACACTGCTAGCCTTGAAGCAGTGTTGCACTATGTTCATCATCTTCCTCCTCGGTTTAATTCTTTTTCTTTGATTTTCACACGTTAAAAACATACTTAAACTACTTCTAAGGGTTTATATATCATATATAAGGATATAAAACAACTTTCAACACGTTTAAAAACATAAATATATAGATCTCGATTTTGTGAAAGTAAAACTAGGGTTTTGAAGTTTTACCTTGTTGGAGCTCGTTCGATGTAATGCGAAGCTCGTGTTTGTGTTTATTAAGTTCCTAAGATGATTGTAAGTCAGTTACAATCCATATAATTGAACGAAAATCCTTTGAATCGTATCAACTTACCTTTGAGTTCGTATTCAAGGGTTTTTGGCTTTGTTTTTCTTTCAATCCGAACTCGAATATTTCGATCCATTTGTTCTTTGTTTCCAGTTCGTTTTGGTTGGTGTTTGGGAGTCTATTTCGTGCCGAGGAGTTTGAGTATTAATGAGGTTTGTTTGTTTACTCTTTAAGGTTATTAAATACATATATATATAAGAGGAAAAGAGGAAACTTCAGCTGCATTTTTCTATCGATTTTTCTCTTCGATTTGTTCTCATTTGGGCTGTTATTTTCACTTCAATTAATGGTATATTGAGCTGTCATTAGCTGGTTGGTCTTGTGGGTTGATTTAGTTGACAAATTGTTGCATTATTGTTCCAAAATCCGGCTCTTCTTTCCCGTACATTCCACTGAAAACAGCAGCAGCCAAAACATATATATACATATATATAAGTTTATTATTCTAATTTAGTTTTGAGTTAATTAAACGAGTTGTACGGGTATAGATTAGCTAATATTTGGAAGTTTTTGTACATAAATATGTGTATAAAGTTATACAAACCACTTAGATTTTCAAATAATACAAATTTAGGTTATATATATACGTAGTTATTTATTCGTATAATTTTATCTCCCGCGATTTGGATTTCTTAAGCTCGTTTGGTCAATTTTTGTTTCAGGCTCCTACGCTTAAGAAAACTCGGTTTAGAACAATAGCGTGATCCGATTATTTGTTTGGAGTTTAGATTTTGAGTTATTTGACAGTTTATATTTTCGTTGTGTATTTAAAATCTTAACGGTTCATTTTTGGATCGTCGTTTTCTGTTTATAAGCATCAATAATCATTTATACAGTATTGGACTTAATATGGAAATTAAACTACATATATTTCTCTAGTTTTGATACCAAACATGAAATCTTATTAGCAGCTTTTAAATTTTAACTAGAAATCTTGAATTTAGGGTTTAAGTCTAAATATAAACTCATCACTACTCGTTATTCTAATCTAGAATCATTATCGGGATAAAAAACAATCATTTAATCCCGATATTCATATTTTCTATTTAAATCTATCTGTATATCAGGTTTCGGGTCTAAATTTTAGATCATATCTTGAATTATTTATTCAAGATACAAGATCTCGTTTTTGGTATTAACTAGGGTTAGAGAATTTCTTCATTCAGTTACTAAATTCTTCATCTATTCCAAAATCTAAATATTAATCTATTATTAGACTTCGATTAGGATCTAAATCTATTATCTAGTTTATGAAATCTATTATAAGGTCTTGTACTAATGTGAAAAATTCCCGGGGTTTACATTCTCCCCCCCTTAAAATAAGCTTTATCCTCAAAGCTTGAGTGTGTACCTGAGTTCTTAAACAAATGGGGATAGCTTTTCTTGATCTCCTTTTCTAATTCTCACGTAATCTCTTCTGTTTGTGGATCCCATAATACCTTGACGTAATGGATTTCTTTATTCCTGAGAACTTGCACTTTCCGATCCAATATCTTAACTGGATGCTTTTCATAAGTCAAATTTTCCTTCAAATCAATTGGTTCTAATTCCACTATTTTATTTGGATCCGGTACATACTTCCTTAGAACCGATATATGGAAAACATTATGTATACTAGACAAATTTGGTGGCAATGCAAGACGATATGCTAGATTCCCAACTCATTCTAATATCTCAAATGGTCCAATATATCTAAGACTCAACTTGCCTTTTGCTTGTCTACTATGAAGACTTTTGATTGGACTTATCTTTAAGTATACATGTTCTCCTTCATTAAATTCCAATTCCCTTCTTTTCAAGTCCGCCCAGCTCTTTTGTCTATCTTGTGCTGTTTTCACTCTTTGCTTTATCACTGAAATCTTTTCAATAGTTTCCTGAACCAGTTCAGGTCCAACCAATACTTTCTCCAAGTTATCCCAGAATAATGGTGACCGACACTTTCTACCATATAAAGCTTCATAAGGTGGCATTCTTATACTTGAATGGTAGCTGTTATTGTATGCAAATTCCACTAATGGTAAATGTTGGTCCCAATTTCCTTTAAACTCCATAATACATGCTCTCAACATATCCTCCAAAGTCTGAATAGTCCTTTCAGTTTGCCCATCAGTTTGAGGATGATAAGCTGTACTAAAATTCAACCGAGTTCCCAAAGCTTTTTGTAATCCTTGCCAAAATCTGGATACAAACCGTGGATCTCTATCTGATACTATACCGGTAGGTACACCATGTAGTCTCACAATCTCCTTCAAATATATTCGTGCCAATTTCTCCAATGGATACGTCATGTTAATTGGTAAGAAATGAGTTGATTTTGTGAGTTATCCACAATAACCCAAACAGCATCATGACCTGCATTTGTTTTAGGTAATGAGCATACAAAATCCATAGAAATTTGATCCCACTTCCACTTGGGTATTGGCAATGGTTTCAATAATCCTCCTAGTTTTTGATGTTCAGCTTTGATCCTTTGACATACATCACATTTAGCAACAAATTCTGCAATATCCTTCTTGATTCCATTCCACCAATATGCACTTTTCAGCTCTTGATATGTTTTTGTTTCTCCTGGATGTATAGAATATCCAGAATAATGTGCTTCATGCATTAATTCCTTCCTCAAGTTTTCATCATGTGGCACACACAATCTTTTATTCATTCTTAATACCTCTTCTTCATCAACATGAAAATCCTTGTACTTTCCCTGGGATATTTCTTGTTTAATCTCTCGGATTTCAATATCTTCTTTCTGGGCTTCCTTAATTTTCTGAAGCAAAGTAGGTTCCAAAATTAAATTTCCTAACTCAGCTTCCAAACCTTGTATTGAGAATTCAAGTTTAATCTCTCAAATTCCTTGATAAGTTCTTTTTGTTCCATTAGTATTGAAGCCACTTCTCCATAACTTTTCCGGCTCAATGCATCCGCCACAGCATTCACTTTACCCGGATGGTAATTAATGGTAAGATCATAATCTTTAATTAACTCCAGACATCGTCTTTATCTCATATTCAACTCTTTTTGTGTAAATATATACTTCAAACTCTTGTGATTCGTATATATTTCACATTTCTGCCCATATAAATAATGACGCCAAATTTTGAGTGCAAAAACAATAGCAGCTAATTCTAGATCATGAGTGGGGTAATTCATCTCATGTGGTTTCAATTTTCTAGAAGCATATGCTATTACTTTTCCATTTTGCATTAACACACATCCCAATCCATTTCTAGATGCATCACTATAGACAGTATATAAATCCTTGTCATTGGGCAAAACAAAGATTGGTGCTGATACTAACCTTTTCTTTAATTCTTGGAAACTTTGTTCACGTTGTTCATTCCATTTGAATTTCTCATTCTTTCGAGTTAATTGAGTCAAAGGTCGTGCAATCTTTGAGAAATCCTTCACAAATTTCCGATAATATCCTGCCAATCCCAAGAAACTCCTAACTTCAGTAGCAGTTTCAGGTCTTTTCCATTCCACAATAGCTCTAACTTTTGCAGGATCAACTGATATTCCTTCTCCAGAAACAATATGTCCGAGAATTGATATACTTTTAAGCCAAAATTCACACTTAGACAATTTGGCATACAACTTATTGTCTTTCAATATCTGTAACACCTTTCTCAAATTCTCATCATGTTGTTCTTCATTAGACGAATATAC
Organism: Combretum micranthum; assembly: GCA_024138025.1. Lineage (NCBI taxonomy): Eukaryota > Viridiplantae > Streptophyta > Magnoliopsida > Myrtales > Combretaceae > Combretum > Combretum micranthum. The sequence goes on from JAMXBD010005265.1 coordinate 11,289, forward strand.
AAGTATATCATCTATGAAAACAATCACATAGATATCCAGCAAGGGTCTAAAGATACGATTCATCAAATCCATAAAAAATGCAAGTGCATTGGTTAACCCAAATGGCATGACCAAAAATTCATAATGACCATATCTAGTTTGGAATGCAGTCTTTAGTACATCTTCTACTTTGATTCGGATTTGATGATATCCAGGCTTTAAATCAATTAGAGAAAATATCTTTGCCTCTTAATTGATCAAAAAGATCATCAATCCTGGGTAAAGGATATTTTTTCTTGATAGTTACTCTGTTGAATTCCCTATAATCAATACAGAGTCTCATTGATCCATCTTTCTTCTTTACAAACAGCACTGGTGCTCCCCAAGGTGAAACACTAGGTCTGATAAATCCTTTATCTAACAATTCTTGTAGTTGCACCTTTAATTCTTTCAATTCCACAGGTGCCATTCGATACGGAGCTTTTGATACTGGCTCGGTTCCAGGTATCAAATCAATTGAGGATTCCACTTCTCTGTGTGGGGGTAATCCTGGTAATTCGTCTGGAAATACATCTGAGTATTCACATACTGTTCGAATGGTATGAATATCCAATTCCTTGGATTCACCTTCAGTTGCTCCAAGAATACAATCGTTCATCTCCATATCTTCTTCATTTTCCACTTCAATTGCTGTTATCCTATTTCTGACTTCTTTGAGTATCTCACCTCTATACTCTTTTCTTTCTCCTTGATTATTAACAAAAGATACTACTTTGAGTTGGCAATTAATTTTTGCTTTTACAGCAGTTAACCAAACCATACCCAAAATAATATCGTATTTTTGCATCTCTATCAGAATTAAATCAGCAATTGATTCTTGATCTCCAATCTTTAGTGGACAACTCTTGATCATCTCCCGTGTTACCACTAAATCTCCAGTTGGCGTAGTAACTCTCAATTCTTTACTCATGCTTTCAATTGGTAATCTTACACGCCTTGCTAATCCGGTATTTATGAAAGAATGCGTTGCTCCCGTGTCAAACAAAGCATACGCAGTCTGATCCCCTACTTGAATGGATCCTAAGTATCAATTATTAGGTTCATGTTATTTTCAACTTATAAAGACTTCTATTGCTCATCTACTTGTGATTGTGTCTAATAACTTTAGATAAACAAATATATAACTACATACTGCAATGAGTCCATATTCTTCAGGATTAACTTCCTCCCAAATATTTTTTCTTCTTCCTCTATCTCCACATTCTCTACAAGACTTCCATACATGGGAAAACTCTGGCTGTCGCATTGGCTTTGTTGACATTTCCATTTTTCGATCCTGAGACTCCAATCACTCCTTTAGATTGTGAAGATCCAGCTACTGCAGTTGCTTTCTGTGGACAGTTGGTTGCTATGTGCCCAACTTTATTGCATACGAAGCAAGTTGCAGTTTTTCTTTTTGGACAATCATTTATCATATGCCCACTTTCCCCACAATAATAACATTTATTCTGTAATTGTGGATAATGTCTTAGGTAATGAGAACCTTTACATTTCCAACAAGTCACATTATTCTCCCTATTTCTCCTCCTTTGTTTACATTGAAAGGTTTGAAGAATTTAACCTTCTTAGGCACAGAACTTGTCATAGAAACGTCATAATTCTTTTCTCGAACATAGTTCCCTTCTTCTTATACCTCTCAAGTTCATACTGTACGCCCCGTAGGGTATCCTAAACGTAACAGCCCGCCACATACTAAGTAAGACTCTCGAGTTCCCTACCCGAGCCTTCGGGAGTCTTAAGTAGATGTAAAGCGTTCCTTTACGACAATAGAATACTTCAACAAATGGAGTTAAACAGTTTAATGTGGCATTCATTAGCCATAGATGATAAATCAAAACGCATAATTAAAGTTTACAAAATCAAAGGGGCATTCTCCCGCAAAATAATAACAAGTCCATTACAGTCATCCAGAGTCCTTAGTTTCCAACGGAAGTCTATACAAAAAGAATGGATTAAACTTCTATGAGAAGCTCTTATCTCCGGTACCTGTGCTGTGGCTTGCCTCGGCCTAAGCCAGATAAACTCATGCTGCAATAACTAGAAACTATGGGGGCGTAAGCTAACTAGCTTAGTGAGCAATAACTTCCAAAACACAATTAAATACACTCATTCCAGCAAGTGATTATTCAAGCAAGTGTATGCATCAAACAAATGTGATCAACAAACATATGACCAACCGGAAATCATATGTGGATGGACTTGAGCCCTCCATCCCGGGTTAGCAGATTAACGAATCCTGCGGTACAACGCCGTTTAAGCTCACGGTCAACTAACAATATTTCGTTTTATGGATCACGATTAACCAACAAATTCATTTTATGGATCACGATCAACCAACATATTCGTTTTATGGATCACGAAAAACCAACCAATGCGAATGCTCCAACCCCATCGTGATATGAATGAATTCAATTTACAATTGAAGTCGAATATTCATTAATTCAATTCTTTTAGGTGACCAACAAGTATTCGCAGACATTCATCATAAGATACTAGCTAATCAGTCAATAGCTTAACACCTGGTTTCGATATTCCTTAAGTTCCATTTCACATATCAGCAGTAGACAACATATATAATTCCCATATACCCCATCATGCATATACAATTTCTTTTTATCTTTGCCTACACCACTAGTGCCACTACATTACAATCACATTCATTAATTGAGAGTGGAAGTAAAACTCACTCGGTCATTGGACACCGGCCTTTCTAGTAGTAGTAGTCGGGAGGTAGGGTATCGTCCTTCTCGGGATCACCTACCAAGAAAGAATAATCCTAATGAGACTCTCATTATGTAACTAAATCAAGCTATACATCTAAACTAGATGAATTTGGATTTCTCGCTATTTGCGGAAGTTCCGACTTAAAACGGCCATAACTTGGTCATTTTAACTCGGAATTTCGCAAATTTTATATCGATCTCTATCTACTTTGAAAGATATATCTATTTCTAGTATTATTTTCAAGTTTTTAAAATAGTAAAGTCACGGAACGGTGGGATCAGTTCTGTTCTGCCATTTCTCAATTCCGAAAAATTTGTTTTACTTTTGATAAGAAATGTTCCTAGTTGATGATTCATGCATGAATGGTATAGGAATGAATTACTAACATGAATGCCATGTAATGGACTCAATATATGCATGGTCATGATGATTTTGTGATAATAAACTCTTATGACCTCCTAAGTGTTAGAAAATTCCATAAAGGTTATTTCTAAGAAGCTATTCTTCCACTTTACACTTCTTAGGGTTTCTTTGACTTGTAATCTTGTAATCCACTTGTTATCTAAATGAAAATAAGTTCTCAAAGTCTATATTAATCATGGCCTTCATTCATGCATAAAAATTCCCATTTTTCATTTGGTAAACATGTTTTAAACAAGCTTTTGTAAAAATCCGAATTTTTGAAATTTCATTTTCTGCATTTTTCTTATGGAAAAACTTGTCTAATAAGAACAATTTGAAGCTCCAATATATATATTATCTAAGGACTTCATTTAGCTTATAAAACATCCAATTTACTTAGATAATACTAAGTGTTCTTGTAGGCATGAACCTAAATACGAATTTAACCATTGATCAACATATCAATATTTTTCATTCTAATTCCACCACTTGTTTTACATTCCTATCATGCCTAAACTCATCCAAGCTTATGAAAATCATTCTTTCAAGATATCTATTACATATACCCTTCATTTTCTTGTGAAATAATATTTAAATGATTTTGGTGCTTTTAAGGTAGGGTTTCAATTTCATCCGAATTTCCAACAAACCATTTCCTACAAAGTCTTTTATTTTTCAATGTTCTTGCTTCTTATATATGAAGATCTACTATCTAACATCTATATACATATACAAGACTACATTTTTATGATCATCAATGCATGGAAATCAAAATAACTCTATGATCATACATGTAAATGACAATGTGAGTGTCTAAACTTTAGATCTACTAACTATAATGCATGAATCATATGTCTCATGGCATGAACATCAATATATATACAAGATATCTACTTTACATGCATGAACAAGTTGATATTTCAAACAAAACTCTTTCAAATAATAGATCCACTTCTTGTGATGGCTTGAGATTCTTGTAGTACTGTTTTCATGTCCCTTGCTCATGCTCATTGGGATAAATGGTGGAAAACACACAAGAATGATCTTGCCATTACAAGATTTGGGATGAACAAAGCCAAAATCAACATACCAAATGAGTGTTGGAGTAGAAAAGAGAAAAATGAGTTGAACTTGTGAGAGGAAGAGGGAGCTCACGGCAACTTAAGGGAAAAGAGAGAGTTTTTACTCTTTTGTAAAAATTGAAACAAGAAGAAATGAAGAGAGAGAGAGAGAAATAATATTTATATGAAGTGAATTATTGGGTTTAGCTAAATAAAATGAAGTAAAAATAATAAATTGAGAGGGAAACAAGGAGAGGGGGGGGGGGGGGGGGGGGGGGGTGTGGCGCCGGCCACATCCTTTGTGTGTGTGTGTGTGTGTGTTTGAAAATTTGATATTTTGTAATTTAGTAAATTAAAATGTAATAAATATGATAATTATTTAAGAGACAAAATTTCTTGAAAAAGAAAATTGAATGAAAGTTGTAAGGATGTAAGAATAGGGTATGGGTAGTGTGTAGTGTAGGTTGTACTTGTGAATAGTAGACAAGACATCTATTTTACCGGTTGTACCGAAAACATGGGAAAAGCTATAACTGTAATTTTTATAGCTCGGAAATTTATAAAATTGATATTTTTGGAATCCTTATAAAATTACGGTTCTAATGAATATTTCGAAACATTTTTCTGAATTCGTGGCTTGGGGCACGCTTTTCCGTAATTGAGCTCGGGAAGGCTCGGAATTGAAAAATTCTCGAATTTAAAACTTTCAAAGGTTTAAAATGTACTTTTAAAAAATAATTCAACTTCATTTACTTTGTAAAATTTCTTTTATTATGAAACCGAAGGAAAGCCGGATTTAGGGTTACTAGACTTTACTCACTAGACTCAAACTGGACCGGATTAGGATTTCGTTTCCAACTTCCAAGGTTTCTTAACCACTGAGAATATTGGGGTTTACAACGTCCCCACCTTAAATAAATTTTTGTCCCCAAAACGGAACTGACGTACCTTGTCCCTCAAATATCTCGGGGTACTTCCTTCGGATTTCATCTTCAGCTTCCCAGGTTGCTTCCTCAAAGGCATGATTCCTCCATAACACTTTAACGTAGTGAATGTCTTTGTTTCGTAGCCTTTGAGTTTTCTTATCCAATATCTTCACTGGGTGTTCCTCATATGTCAGGTTTTCCTTCAACTGAATTGGTTCCAATTCCAGAATCCTTTCTGGGTCAGCAACGTATCTTCTCAAAACTGACACATGGAATACATTATGGATCCCGGACAAATTTGGTGGCAGGGCTAGCCGATATGCTAGATCTCCGACCCTTTCTAAGATTTCAAAAGGTCCAATGTATCTCGGGCTTAACTTTCCCTGTGTACGCATCCTCTTAATGCTTTTAATCGGGTTTATCTTTAGGTACACATGATCACCCACCTTGAACTCAAGTTCTCTTCTTTTCAAATCCGCCTAGCTCTTTTGCCGGTCCTGAGCTTCTTTCATTTTCGCTGAATCAACCTCACTTTATTCGCAGCTTCTTGTACCATTTCCGGCCCAATTGCTACCTTTTCCACTTCATCCCAAAACAAAGGGGATCTACAATGCCGTCCATACAAAGCTTCATACAGTGGCATCTGGATGGTGGAGTGATAGCTGTTATTGTAGGCAAACTCGATTAGGTGTACATGACTATCCCAATTCCCTTTGAATTCCAAGGCACACGCTCTCAACATGTCTTCTAGGGTTTGGATCGTCCGCTCAGATTGTCCATCGGTCTAAGGGTGATAAGCCGTGCTAAAATGCAATTTGGTGCCCAAGTTCTTTTGCAAGCTTGTCCAAAACATGGACACGAATCTCGGGTCTCTATCGGAGATAATCCCTGCAGGTATGCCATGTAATCTTACGATCTCTCTGACATAAATCTTGGCTAATCTTTCCATTGAGTAGGTCATATTTATGGGTAAGAAATGCGCCGACTTCGTTAATCGGTCCACTATCACCCAAAGTGCATCACAACCAGATGGAGTCTTGGGAAAACCACACACAAAATCCATGGATATCTTATCCCACTTCCATTCGGGAATGGGTAAGGGCTTTAGCAATCCGCCCGGTCTCTAGTGCTCTACTTTCAGCTGTTGGCATATTGGACACTTCATTACATAATCTGCCACATCTCGCTTCATGCCATTCCACCAATAGCAGCTTTTCAAATCTTGATACATTTTGGTGCCTCCTGGATGCATGGTATATCCGGAGTTATGTGCTTCACTCATTATTTCCTTCCTCAACTCCTCGTCCTCTAGTACACACAGCCTTCCTTTCATTCGGATCACATCTTCATCATCTACGGCAAAATCAAGGTACTTTCCTACTTGGGTTTCCCTTTTTATCTTTTGTATCACCTCGTCATACCTTTGGGCTTCCTTGATTCTCTCTATGAGGGTCGGTTCTAGTGTCAAGTTGGATATCTCAAGCTCAGCGCTTTGATCTATGAACTCGATCCTTAGCTTCTCAAACTCCTTAATCAAATCTCTTTGACTTGTGATCAAGGCAGCTACTTCTTCGTGATTCTTCCGACTTAAGGCATCCGCGACCGCATTCACTTTCCCTGGACAGTAATTTATTCCCAGATCATAATCCTTTATTAATTCTAGCCACCTCCTTTGTCTCATGTTTAGCTCTTTCTGAGTGAACAGGTATTTAAGACTTTTATGATCTGTGTATATCTCACACCTTTGCCCATATAGATAATGTCTCCATAACTTCAAAGCGAAGACAACGGCAGCTAATTCCAAATCATGCGTAGGGTAATTCTGCTCATGCGGTCTCAATTGTCGAGAAGCATATGCAATAACCTTCCCCTCTTGCATCAGGACACATCCAAGGCCATTCCTTGAGGCGTCACTATGTACCGTGTGGGGCTTTTCTGGGTTGGTAAAACTAGAATCGGTGCCGATACCAATCGTCGCTTCAATTCCTGAAAACTCTGTTCCCTCTTGTCCGTCCAAACGAATTTCTCATTCTTTTGAGTTAGTTGAGTCAGTGGCTTGGCTATCTTAGAGAAATCCTTCACAAACTTGCAATAGTAGCCAACTAATCCTAAGAAACTTCTTACTTCGGTAACCATTTGTGGTGGCTTCCAATCCACTACAGCCTTGATCTTTTCAGGGTCAACCGATATCCCATCACCGGTTACTACATGTCCAAGAAATGATATCCTGTCCAACTAAAAGTCACACTTGGACAGCTTGGCGTACAGCTTATTATTCCGTAAGGTTTACAATGCCAAACGAAGATGTTCCTCGTGTTGTTCCCTGGTCTTCGAATATACGAGTATGTCGTCTATGAAGACTATCACACACTTATCCAAAAGTGGCTTATAGACTCTGTTCATCAGATCCATAAATGCAGCTGGTGCATTAGTCAGTCCAAATGACATTACCAGGAACTCGTAGTGTTCATAACGGGTACGAAAAGCCGTCTTGGGTACATCCTCAGGTTTAATCCTCAACTGATGATATCCCGAATGCAAATCAATGCGTGAGAACACACAAGCCCCTTGCAGTTGGTCAAACAAATAATCAATCCTTGGCAACGGATACCGGTTCTTGATAGTTACTTTATTTAACTCACGATAATCGATACATAATCTCATCGATCCATCTTTCTTCTTTACAAACAAAATGGGTGCGCCCCATGGTGATACGCTCGGTCTTATAAACTTTTGATCCAGAAGTTCTTGCAACTGTGTCTTTAGCTCCTTCAACTCAGCTAGTGCCATCCGGTATGGTGCTTTGGATATGGGCTCAGTGTTTGGAGCCAAAACAATCTCAAAATCAATTTCTCTTTTTGGTGGTAATCCCGGTAGGATCTCAGGGAACACATCCAAATACTCATTCACCACCAGTATATCCTTTTCCTCACGGGTTCCCTCATCATCTAAGACACCTTCAATCGGTATTATCTCTTCATCCTCCATCATTAGCTCAAACGAGTTTACACCAAACCTTCTCGGAACTAGGGTTTCTCCCACAAATTCTACTTTTTCTCCCAATTGATCATAGAAACTCACTGTTTTCTTTTGGCAATCCACTATCGCTTTTACCTTGCTTAGCCAACTCATTCCGAGGATAACTTCGTATTTATTCATCTCCAACATTATCAAATCACTTTTGGAGTTGTGTCCATGAACTTCCAATGGACAATCCTTCACCAATTCTCGGGTTGATACAACATTTCCTGTGGGGGTCTTAATCCGTAGACTAACCGTAGTCATGGCTATAGGTAATCCCAATTGGTTAGCCAAACTATTGGTGATGAACGAATGAGTCGCTCCCGTGTCAAATAAAACATAAGCTTCCACGCCATTCACCCGTATGTGTCCTGAGGTCAACAAATATCCATCACAATTGATCCCTACAACATCCTTAAGGCTATCTACACAGGGTTCCTACTTCCAGCTTTCCCATATTCAATTCATTCATTCAGGCAACAATTTAAATTTGTAACTTAAATTTCAGCTAGAGAGGGTTTCTGTTACTAACTGTCACCAGGCGGCTATTAGCCTTCGCTTTGATCCAAAGCTGCCAATTCTACATCTCCTCCTCATCTTCCTCGACATCCACTGGCCTTCG